>BQNB010027533.1:0-52700 GCA_026074375.1 Tanacetum coccineum
AGAATTCCTCCCATTTCATCAAGTTTTACCTTATAAATCCATTTTAAAGTAATATTCATCACTTTATCTAGACGTGGAATGAGTTCCCAGACTTTAAGATGATCAAATTCATGTAATTCCTCTTGCATTGCTTCAATCCAACATGCTTGAGTTAATGCTTCTTTATAGTTCTTTGGTTCAACTGATGTGAGAAAGGCATCGTAGTAATAAAATAAAGCTTGTTTATAGAGTTGAAGTCTTGTGGAAATAGGTCTTTCGAGTTCATCGATGATGTTTTCTAAAGGATAATCCTTGGTCCATTTGGTAACGTGTTCTGAGTTTGGAGCAGCAGTTTGCAGAACAGTAGGAATAACATCCAAAGAAGATGCTTTAAAATTGTTTTCTAGAATTGTAATACCAAAGAATGGATCATTATTTATGTGTGCAATATCTAACTCATGATTGTCTTCTTCAACATTGTTAGGAAGGATAGGAGATTAAGTTTTAGGTGTTGTTTGAGAGTTACTAGGTGATGGTGCATCTTGGTAAATTGTTGTTGAGGAAGGTAAACCGGTAGATACAGCGGGAACTAGAGCAACTAATTCATCAATTGGAGCAATGACTTCAGGGGTTGGGTGATAAACACTTGGTAGAGGAGTGAGTAATTCATCAAACAACGGTTGAAACAAAAGATCCCAATCACTTCTAAAAGGTGGTACAAACGGTGTTAAGGGAGGAGGGTTTGGTACGAGTTCTGAACTGATTGTTGCAGGAGTCATTTCATGAAGTGTGGGTCCTGAACTGCTATGTTCAGAAGCCATCGCAGTCAGCTCATCAAAGTCTACATGAATTGTTTTGATAATACGTCTGGTACGTCAGTTGTAAATTCAAAATGCTTTCTTTGTGGGTGCATAGCCAATGAAAATACCAATATCAGCCTTCGGTTGTAACTTACCCAAGTTCTCACTATCATTTGTCGGATAGCAGAGTGCACCAAATACATGGAAGAACGATAAGTCGGGAAGTTTGTCATGTAAAAGCTCATATGGTGTTTTGCCATGACGAAGACGTATGATGGAACGATTTTGGGTGTAACATGCGGTAGCAACTGCTTCTGCCCATAAGAATAATGAAGCTTTTGCATAAATCAACATTGTGCGGGCAGCTTCAATTAGCGTACGATTACGTCTTTCAACGACACCATTTTGCTGTGGAGAGCGAGCAACAGATGTTTCATGAGAGATGCCAACCTTCTCATAATATTCACGCAAAGTTTAATTAACAAATTCAGTTCCATTATCCGTTCTGATGCGTCGGATAGGTACTTTATGCAGACACTTAGATTCATCTGTGAAACTGATTATGAAATCTAGAGCTTCATCTTTTGACCTTAAGCACTTAACCCATGTAAATCGAGAGTAATCATCAACAATGACGAGGATGTACTTCTTTCCATTAACACTTGCGACACGCATTGGTCCACAAAGATCCATGTGCAAAAGATAAAGTTTTTCTTTGTTGGTGTCCTCAGATTTAGGTTTGTGGGGTTTCTTCGTGCTTTTCCCCATTGCACAAGCAGAACACAGATGTTCCTTTTCAAATTTTAGCTTAGGGAGACCTCGAACAAGACCGTGTCTAGCTAAATGGTTGATTGCATTAAAGTTCAGATGAGACAGACGTCGATGCCATAGCCAGAACTTAGTCTTTGAGGCTTTTGACAAGAGACATATAGGAGAGGACGTCATCATATCTCCAAGAGACAGAGTATACAGATTGTTGTCTCGAGATCCAGTTTATGTTCAAACTCCTTCTAAATTTTGAAATGAAAGCAAGTGTGTTGACGAAAAGCAACTTCAAGGTTTGAATCACAAAATTGCCCAACGGAGAATAAGTTGTGTCCAAGTCCTTTCACATAGTAAACCCTTAAGATCATAACATTTCCAATCTGATAATCACCATATCCTCATATCTTTACCACGTGATCATTTCCGAATTTGACTATACCTAAAAATTTATTGACGAAATTAAAGCGATCTCCGGTCATATGCTTAGAGCAGCCGGAGTCTAAATACCAAAGAACAATTTGGACGACCTGCAGTCATCAAGAGAGGAAGATGGAACATCGGAAACTATGGATCCCTAAGATTGACTGGGTTCCTTTTTGTTAGCAGATACAGATTTAAGAACCTTAGATTTGCTAACAGGAACATTAGTTTTAGATTTCCTAGGTTTCCTTGAGTAAACCAATGTTACAACATGCTTAGATGTTTCATTTTCTAGAGCAGTTGATTTCCTAAAGGGTACTTCAGTATTTGAGGTAATCCTAGTTAAAGGACACGCATTTACTACTATAGTGAAGGTCTGACCAGTAGGTCTCCAGATGTATCCAATATTTGTAAACACCTTTCCTTTTGGTTTCCAAACTTTTCTCTTTGAACTTTGCTTAATAGATTTAGATTTATTACGAGCATTCACATTATTGATAAAATCAAGAACATACAAATCATGATTATCAAAAAGCATGCAACCATTACACTTAACACATTTAAGTTTAGAATTCGCATTAAGCTTGGAATGTTGCATATAAGCAGTTCCTTTAGGTTTAACAACACAGTCTTTATGTTTCAAACTAGATTCAACTTTCCTAGGGTGGGCTTCTACTTTATTCTTCTGAGTACTACTTGGTGTTTGCCGATTCTTATCTTTCTTTGTATTGCCTGAAGGCTGTGATCCGCAAGCACTAGTAGACGGTTTTACTCCTGTAGAAGACGACATAGGTTTGTTAGAAACTAGGGTTGATATAGAGGCTGTTTTGGTGATTATGTATCCTGAGGATGTGACGATCTTAGTGAATCAAACTCTTTTATCCTTGTTCTTTGGGGTCACAACCACTAATTTTCCATCAGTATTGTTAACACCTAAGCAAGTTTTACTGATGTGTGTAAGCAACTCCTGAATTAGTTTAGCATACCTACAGGTAGATTCTAAGGAATGATCTAATGGATATTTTGATTTAACATGTTCAACTAGATCCCTAAGAACTATAGCTTCTTCTTGAATGTGCTTAATATAGGCAGAGTGAGCTATCTTTTTATTTAACAATTTAGGGGTTATTGGTTCTACATCAATCTTAAGCATTTCTGGATCACTAGGGTGTTTTGTAACATCGTTATCAACTAGAGTTTTTCCTTTAAGTTTCCTTAAATCATCCTTAAGATCTGTAATTACCAAAACTTTTTCTAAGACTAGCTTTAAATCAGAGATTTCCACAGATTTAGATTGACTTGATTATTAAAATCATCATATTGTTTTTTGAATGAACTACGTGCTGGTTTAATTCAAGTTCATAAGTTGCTTATAGGTCTGTTTCAAATGCTCATTCTCAGCAATAAGCTTTGACACCCTATGATCCAATTCAATATTTATTGTTTCAATCTCTTCTAAGTCATTTTTAATCTTATCCTCATTCATTTTTTCACTTAGAGATTTAATTCTCTCTTTTAACTTCTTTATGACTGTGTCTTTCTCTTGGGACTGAGCTTTCAATTCATTTAATATAACACCCTGTGTTTTCAAGTCATTGACGACGTCAACAAATCCGCAATGTACTTTTTGTAATGTACGTGTTCACTTTAAATCATAAGCGATAAGTTAAATCGCGTACGCCAAAAATTAGCGTTCAATGTAAACGAGCATCAAACAAATTAAATGTTTACATCAATCAAGGGTTATATAATTATTTTTGAGAATAATTATGAACGTTTTTTTTTTTTTTTTCTTATTTTATTTTTATCGGATACGTTAAGTGTATACGTTTCGCGATAAATTGCGTTTAGGCACTCCCGGAACCACAAAAACTTTTCTACGCTTCAACAAATACCCACATTTATACCCAATACATAAAAATTACTCAAATATACCATGTATATCATATATATGCCGAATTTATGGCATGTTATACAAAGAAAAATAAGAAAGACTTCCATGTGGTCAAATACTACACCATACTTCTTTAATGGCACACCATACCTACCATACCTTGACCAAAGACCATACCATGGCCATTCCTAAGACTCTTTTATGTCCCCTTGACTAACCTAACATGTTTACTACTTATACATTGTGCAAGTAACAAAGGAAAGACTCATAACATTAACACTTGACCAAAAATCAAACAAAATCACCTCCTTTGCCCTCTCTATATGCTACGGCAAACAAGCACCCCTTTACCAAACCCATACAAAATTTTCTACAATCCATACACTTCTATATACACCTATTCTAAGATATACTAAGGCATTTGCAAGCATTGAATCACCATTTCCAAGTATTTCTCAAGTAAAAGAAAGCTAGGGTTTAGTTAAGGAAAGCTAGGGTTTCTTAAGTGCAAGCTTGGTTTTTGTGGCTAAACAAGGGTTTAGTACTAGCACATCATCATCATCATACCTCATAAGGTTTACTTGAACTCTTTATGTTCTTATAACTTTCATTTTTATACATATGGTTATTCTATTTAGCTTAAATCACCATTTAGGATTTTATCATGAAAATGAGTTTTCTACTTGAAATGATCACATGTATTACTTTTATATATGTTGTGTTATTACACATATCATGTTGAAAAGAATGATAAAATGTTGTATCATATTGTTTTGGTGTAAACATGATTATGGATTAATTAGGGTTTTTAATGGTTTACTAATATGTTTCAAGTTAAAGAAATATATTTGACATGTTAAGACTAATTATGGACTTATGTTAATGTTGTATGGTTGTTAATATAAGTCATAACAAGATGGGAAGGCTTGTATGTTAATGGTTATTATATAAAAGTAGCCATATGTAAAACTAGTAAATAATGGTAAATATTAAAGTTGTGGTTTATAAGTATATAGATGGACTTTATAAAAGTTGGACACATGAGAACTTGGATGGACAAATGGACAATTATTATATGTATCATATATGACATATATGAAATATTATACTAATGGTAAAACGACTATAAAGTGCAAATAAGGAAAACAAGGTTGATTTTGGACTTGTGAAGATGTTCAAAACATTCTGTCCAATTCGTGGATAAAACACATCCATTTTATGTTTTTATAAGATAAACATTTCACGGAACAATTCGAAAAGGTAAGGAAACTTGTCTAAACGGATTAATAACGAAACCAAGTTACGTAAAAAACGAGTTATACGTTAATTGACGAAGTCGTAAGTAAATTTTTTATAAAACAGTTTTATCAAAATTATAAACAAGCAAGGGTTAATATTTTTAATTAAAATTAATACACATTTTTGGATTCCAAAAATGAAAAGAATCGTTAATTTTCAATTAATAAACGAAAACGAGTTTGAATTTTCTGAGTTTACGACAATTAAATACTTTTATAAAACTATTTTTATAAAAGTTACTATTCAATGACAGGAAAGTTATATTTTTGTTAAACCTCATAAAAATGTAGAACTTTCAAAATTACGAGAACGTCCTCGAAAGAAGTTAAAATGGAGATAGTACGAATAAAATACGACGTTTACGGGTTTTACGACAATTAAATCGATAAAAATATACCTAAGGTCTGATGTGAACAGTAATTTTTACTGTTCACCAGTAGGTCCGAAATTCAAAAATGTCGATTTATGATAACTCGTCTTGGTACGAAAAGATGGGCATAAGAAACGCGAGAATCGGGTTTAAAACGCGAAAGTTACGCCAGTTTTACTAAACGATAATTATAAACGTTTTAACTTATTAAACACAATTTTACCAAAACCAGTGGTGATTGTGATATATAGAATGTTATGTGGGTTATCAAGTACTAATTTACTAGGAGTTTCATAACCGAGGCCTTCTTGATTTGGCGTTTCGACGAGTTGTTGGATTTACGATTTAAAGTGTCCTAACTCCTCGAACGTCATGTCATGACCTCTTTAATTATGATAGCCCGAACGATAGTACGATGTAACAACTATAGAATTATATTCAATGTTATTGATATAAGTACTCGGTACTTATACGACCTATGATAATTTAGGTTGCATTCGATCTTTTACGTGACGCATTATCTGCGATATTTGGATTATCAGAACTCAAGGTGAGTTCATAGCCCCACGTTTTACATGCTTTTGTTTTACAAAGTTTTTGGGGTGAAAAACATGCAATGTTTTACAACTGGACACAAGTGGTTAAGTTGTTATTTATGATTACACGTTGCCTATAAGTTAGCGGGGGATAACCCAATCTGAGCCCTATTATCATGAACTGTTAATACGAGCGCGAATGTTATGGAATAGATCTATTGGGTTTTGGACAACCCCGTTCGGGTGATTGCTAATCACTGAACACGAACGTTTACAATGTTCGAATATAGGATGTTGCGGTTTGTACTCACACGGGCAAACGGCCATTAATTTGGCATCCATACATGTCAAGCATCAGTGTCATGAGCTTAGAGCAACGTAATTACATTTATATGATGTCTGCATTTGTTGCATTATCATACACTTGGGAGATCTTGTGGTCCTACAATATATGATTTATCAAACCTATGAATTCACCAACATATTGTTGACGTTTTAAAGCAATGTTTTTCAGGGGATCAATAAGCACGAGGTGCGATGGATACATTGGTGGTTTTGATTTGGATGTCATGCATTAAAGATTTTGTCACATTTCATTTTGTTATCTGTTATGGGCTGAAAATCTTTGTATTTTGATCAAGTGAACAAGTTAAGCTTCGGGCTTATGTAACAATTACTTTGTTAAATCCAATGTATCGTTTTCAAACGACTTTTTGGTCGTTCTATATATATCTTGTGTTATTGATCTGAGAAGTAACACGCCCCGGACCCTTATTCCGCTGCGACCCAAATTGGGGGTGTTACCCCCAAATTGGGTCGCAGCGGAATATGGGGGTGTTACAAGAAACATTGGATGCAAAAGGAGTCTGTATCCAAACAGGGGAGGAAACCTTCCAAAGCTGAACCTATAGTCCATAAAGATCCATATTTTGATGAGCTTGTTGATGATACAATAGACTATATGGAGACTGAGGATGCTCAAGATGTGGGGAGGACAAGATATATGGTGCATGAAGAGAAGGAAAGTGCAGAAAAGGAAGTTAGTACTAAAGATCCACAAGGTACTGACAAGCGAAAAGTTAGTACTGACAAGGAAAGAGTAAGTACCAACAAACCAGATGAAGGTACTGTTGATCAAAATGAAGGAAGAAGTGCTATTCAAATAGCTCCAACAATAACTACTCCAACAATATTTTGTGATGATGAGACCATTGCACAAGTCCTTATCATAATGAGTCAGAACAAAGAGAAGCTCAAAGAAAAAGAAAAAGAAGTAGAGCATAAGGATGTTGAGGAGACTGAGAGACCTAGGCCTACTTCAACAAGATCATTATTAACATTAAAGCCTCTTCCTAAGATTGATCCAAAAGATAAAGGAAAAAAGAAGATTGAAGAGGAAGATGAATCTGATACTGAATCAGAAGGTATTACTAAAGATGAGAAGAAATTTAAGCAGTTTGCTAAGGATGAAGAGGTGGTCAGAAAGGTGCAAGAGGATTGGGAAGCAGAAAATGAAGTGAAAAAGTTAGCTGAGGAAGAAGCTACAAAGGCTGCACTCTCTAATGAATATGATTTTATTCAAGTAAGACTTAATGCTGACAAGATACTTGCTGAAAAACTTCAAGAGGAAGAGAGAGAAATGTATACTATTAAGCAGAGAGCCAAACTTCTTCATGACACTATTGTTGCCCAAAGAAGATTTCTTGCTCAACAAGGATTTGAAGCTATTAGAAATAAACCTCCTTCAAGAAATCAGCTTAGGAACCAAATAATGACATACTTGAAGCATGTTGGAGGCAAGAAGCATTCTGATATGAAGACCAAGAGTTTTAAAGAAATAAAAGCTTTGTATGACAAGATAAAACGGTTTGATGATAGTTTCATTGTTATTGGTTCTGCTGAAGATGAAAAAGTAATCAAGGAGATGAATGAACAAGGTGCTGATGCTTCTAAGAAGAGAGTAAAGAAAGATGACAGTATTAAGGGAGAAATTAAAGAAGAAGAAGGAACTAGAAAAAGAAAGCTTGGTATAAGGAAGAAGATGAAATCTAAGAAAAGAAAGTTCATTTCTAAAGATGATGAAGAGTTAAGATTGTTTTAACTATAGTTTATGATGAGGAATAAGGAAGTGGATTATGAGATTACTTAACATGGTATCTATCATAGAATGGTGATCATGAAGTATCTTACAACCAAAACCACAGTATGATGAGGACTAAGAGATAGAAGATGTTTATCTAATATGGTGTTAGAAGTAATAGAAAAAGAAGATACTTTTAGTACTTTGATTGCAGTGGCTTTTAATACTTGTAGAGATAGGATTTGTTTCATTTATATGACTTGGTGATGAAGCAGTACTCAGAAATCACACCAGAAGATATTGAGTTGATTCTTTGGGGAGACTTGAAGATTATGATGGAATCCTCAACAGAAGAAAATGATCAAGGTGATTTCTGGAACAATCAACAAGAATGGGAGATTGTCAGATGGAGACTGTATGAAGCTTGTGGAGTTTGCATACTAGAGCTTAAGGATGGGACAGTCATCTACATGCTAGTTGAAAGAAGGTATCCTCTCTCCAAGGAATTGTTGCAACAAATGCTTGATTTAGGATTGGAGGTTGAAGAGGAAAGTACTGCTGCACTACAATTGGTAAGATTCATTAAGCAACAGCTTAATGAGGAGTAATGTTGAGAATGGAAATGAGAAGGGTTTGGGTGTTGGCTAACCACCACACAACAAATGGTCATCAGTTCACCATGCTTAACAGGCATAAGAACTGGCTAGTCCATAAGCAAACGGCTTGTGGTAAAGACTTCTCAAATCCGTTTATGGTTGACAATTTACCAAAAATTGTAGGGTTCTCAACTCACCTTGCTTCATGGTTAAGAGTTGGCTAGTCTAGGATCAAACAGTTCCTGGTAAAGACTAATCAAATCTGTTAATAGCTGATAGTTTGCTAAAAACTATATGGTTATCAATGCACCATGTTATGGCAATGAAGCATTGACTAGTCCAAAAGCAAACGGCTTTTGGTAAAGACAAGTCAAATCCATTGATAGTTGGTAGTTTACTCAAAACTATAAGGTAATCAATTCACCTTGTTGTTTACAATGAAGAATTGGCTATCCCAGAGCAAACGGCTACTGGTAAAGGAATACCAAATCCGTTAATGGCTGGTAGTTTGCCAAAAACTACAAAGCCAACTTAGTTGGATGTTGCTGTGTTGCTGAAAAGATAAGTTGCTGATGAAGATGAATAGCTGAAGATGTCAAAATTGTTAAAGATCAAGATCAAGATTTGACAAAGTGTTTGGATACATCCTCCAAGAGCTTAAGAAGAATAAACTGGAGAAACATGAAGTTAAACAAGTTCAACAATCATGTTTAGGGGAGGATTGTTGGGAATTATGCATTCCTGACTTAGTACCGTTAGTTATATTAGTTAGTACCGATAGTTGTAATTAGTACTGTCAGTATAAAATAGTTAGTACTGACCAGTTAGTTAGTACTAGTACAAAATAGTTAGTACCGTTTAAGAGATTTGCATGAGATATTATAGGAAAAGATATGCATTATCTTTTACGCGTTTTGTAAGTTTGTTAGGGTTTATCCTTGGTCTATAAAAGGAACCCTACGGCATTAGGGAAGACATCTCATCTCATATACAATCTCATATCTCATAGTTAGTAATCTGTAAGGATTGTAGAAACACAATATTACCAAACAAGGTTTTAACCAAACATTGAAGCCTTTATTATATTTGATCAGAATAAATGAGGCTACACCAACTATCTAATAAATTAACTACTACTACTAACACATACACACACGTGTGTTTGCTAGACGACTCTCATAGGAGTTCTAGCTTTTCTGGATGCTAAAACTATTCACCCTACGCTTTGAAGATTGTTTCATACATGATGACTGTTTTGTAATATCATATAGGGGAAGATTGTTGGGATTTGAGATTTGATGATTACAAAAACCAAAATAGGAAAAAAAGAAAGATGAAACAACAAATGAACTTAATGTGCAATATAAGTTGGGCTTTCTTATTAAAGCTAGTTTTCTAAGCAACCCCAAAGCCTCTCTAGTATATATAGAGGTAAGGTGAAGTTTTAGGCATCTAGAAAAAGCTAGAAACTCCTATAAGAGATCTCTAGCAAACACAAACGAGTGGTATGTGATGTAAGTAGTATTAATTTATAGTAGTAGTAGTTAATTTATTAGATAGTTGGTGTAGCCTCATTTATTCTGATCAAATATAATGAATGCTTCAATGTTCGATTAAAACCTTGTTTGGTAATATTGTGTTTCTATTATTTCTGCTATGCATGTCAATGTTACCTGTAAAACTAATCCTAGATGGGCTGATCGATTCTCTACAGTGTCAGATATAGAAAATTTTTCAAATTGTTGCTTTAAAACAGTCTTTTACATCTTCTTAGATTCAACATTACTACCAAATCTACTCTTGATAGCAGCCTATAAAGACTTTGCATCCTTTATTCCATGGAACCTCAGTTGATACTCATCAAGAATAGCCAAAAGCAATATGCTTTTAGCTTTTCTTTCTGTTTGTCTTTGTAACAGTGCTTAAGCAGTCTTTGGAGGTACTTCAGTTTCAATACCTTTTTCACTAGTTGTTACTTGTATAGGACCATCACCATTCAAGATCACTTGCCACAAACTATAATTTGTATTAGTGAGATACTGCTCCATCCTTATGCTCCAAAGGGTATATTCACCCTTTTTGAGCATAGGAAGTTTTACAGTAGACAACATTTAAAGAGATTCTACTAGTGCTATTTGTGTTGCAGGTTCTTTACTAGACATTGTGTATTATTGGAAGAGATCTATATCTGATAAAGTTCTTCTTATTCAGAGTTTCTCCACAAGCTCTGATACCACTTATGAAGTCTCAATGAAACAGATCTTCTTTAGACTTGTTAAAGCTTAGTTAACTTGGATAAATCCAAACTAACTATATGAGAAACTATGATTGTGAATACTATAAGTTATGCGGAATTTAACTTGCAATACTAAGAAGAACAACGAATACTAAACTTGAATATATTGATTGCAAATATTCTGCCTAGGTTACAGAATAACTAACTATAAATTGATATGTGTTTACTGTGAAAATTAATATCTCTAACTATGCCGTAAGGTTTCTTTTAAACACTAAGGAAACCCTAATGGGCTTACAAAACGCGTCAAGTAACCATGCATATCTATTCCTAATATAAGTCATGCATATCACTTTAGCAATACTAACTATATAATACTAACAATACAAAATATGAACTAACAGTACTAACTAAACTGGCAATACTAACATTTATACTGGCAGCACTAACTATTATAACTAGCAGTGTTAATGACTTAGACTATTTTCTAAGTTCTTCAATAACAGCATCAAGTTGAACCAGCAGTACTAACTTCCAAAGCTAGCAGTATTAAATTGAATCAGCAGTACTAAGTTGTAGAAGTCCATAATTCCTAACAAATGCTTTATGATGCATAGATTTTAGATGTACGACTTATTTTCTTAAAATTGAAAGCTTAAAATTTGCAAATAAATATAAAAGGGTGTCCGTTGGGTTCGAACTAGGGGTAAGGGACATAAGGAAAGACTATTTTATGATTTTGGAAGTGATGGTTGAATAACATCTCTATACTATATATCTTAATACTTATCTAGCTTATTTAAAAGCTTCATATAGCTTATTTTAGAGCTTATTAGCTCATGGCAGGAAAAAGGAAAACCAAGTGAGCACTTTTGGTCATTTATCTCTTTTGCCATATTTTTGTAGCTTATTGTTATAGCTTATGTTGGTAAATAAAAGTACTTGTAGTTCATTTGCTTATTTTTGAAGCTAGCATAACTTATTTATGGCTTATTTGCTTTCGGCTTAACAAGGAAACAAAGGAAAAGCGATTTTGGTTATTACCTATACTTGTTATAATTTTATAACTTATTATGATAGCTTATTTTGAGAACTAGAATGACTAATAGCTTATTTGCTTATTTAATAAGCTTTATGTTTAGTTTTGGTACTTATAAAACCCACGACCCAATAAGGCCTAATAAGCCGCGGCTTATTGTGGACCTTATTGTGGTCCGGCTTATTTTCATGGCTTTTGATTATAGCTTAATTCGATATTTAAGAACTCGTGTAGCTTAACGGCTTAATAATAAGCTACGAATAGCTTATTATAGGCTTAAAAAGCCATGACCAATAAGCTAAGCCCAAACAATGGCTTAGTTTTGGTTCGTGAGCCTTGGCTTCTTTTGTGGATTATTCGTTGGGCTTATTTTCTTAATGGGCTTGATAATGGGCCTAAAATGGTTTTTAGAACTAATAACAATATTTTGGACTACTAATGGGCCTCAAGGCCCAATAAGCTAAAACTAGACACTTTGGAAACTAAAAGCAGACTCTTTGTAACGATTTATACTTATATACATATTTAAATAGTCAAATAGTCATTTGAAGGAAATGTGTCTTGATAAATAAAGTGAAATGTGGATTTTTGGTCGTTTTGTCGGAATGGGTTTATTAAAGGGAAAGTGTTTGGAAAATGAGGTTTAAAAACCTTAGAAAATGTCTTATAAACGAACAGGTCATGCCAAAATTTCATAAAAATATTATACTTTGAATATTTTACTAAAAACATAATTTCTTAGAAATCTGACAAAAGGACGAAATAAATTAAGTAGTATTATTTTAGTAAACCGACAAAAAGACGAAAATATAATCTATAATTTTATAAATTATAAAAATTCTATTAATGATTTAGCGTAACTAATTACTTTTCATAATTAATACAATTAAACTAGACAACTTAAGACTACTGAATAGATTACCGGAACATAATTATTAATAACTATTATCTAAGTCTTGATATTTTACTCATCTATTTTCTTAAGCAGCATAAGCATTTCTATTTATCATACATACTTTGGTATATATTTTCTTCAAGTCTAAATCACCAACCATCATGCGACCAATAACATTAAAAGTAACCGTACAATGCACATTTTGACTTCTATGCATCAACCTTAATCATACATTTAATAACACATTTCTAAAAATTAACTGGATTAGGTTGAGTCTGGATGCTGTTGCACACAATTGTTTGATCATATCCTCAGCTACTTATCACTTTGCTTAAAGGTGAGTTCTCGTAGCCCTACTTTTTAAAATCTTTTTCGTTGGGGGAAAATGATACTCAAAACTTGTTTTAACTGCTTTTAATACTATGCAAAATCTTTTATTTCTTTTTTGATAATACTACGTGCCTATGTTTACCTATATGAATGCTATCTGAACACTATGTGAATGCTATGCGAATACTATGAGACCTATCTTTGCGAAGTTCCAATGTAAATTTCTGCCCCACACTATTTAGCCGACTGTGTAGCTCCAGCTGGTAAGCGATAGGTCCGAAGGAATATAAGCACGCGGGGTCTATTGTTTTGTTGTTTTGGGGTTAGGATACCCTAGTATGATGTGTTTATGTGTTGATAATTTAAATATTGTTATATGCATTCTGCTTTCCTATGTTGGGAGTCGGATTGTAATAAATTTGAAACTATGTATTGTGTTCATTGACTATTTTGACACAAGTTTTCATACTTG
This sequence comes from Tanacetum coccineum, assembly GCA_026074375.1. Lineage (NCBI taxonomy): Eukaryota > Viridiplantae > Streptophyta > Magnoliopsida > Asterales > Asteraceae > Tanacetum > Tanacetum coccineum. Next base: position 13,712 of record BQNB010027533.1, read on the forward strand.
TCGTCGGAGGATGTTGTGACACTTATGATATGCATTTTTAGATTTCTGTATATTGTATCATGTGTTATGACGATTCATTCTCTGTCATGCCTCGTGTTTCCGCCATTGTCGGAGTGTGACAGATTGGTATAAGAGCCAGGTTATAAAGAACTAGGTGTTTTGGCCTAGACTATAACCTAGGAACCTTCATATAGTTTGCATGATAGGATCTATGTGTGCCTATTACTTTCTTTTGTGCGTATATCGTATATCGTATATCGTCTATAGTATTAGTTAAGTCAATCACTGGGTTGTGTGGGCTAGATACTGAGTATAACTGGGAAAGGATGCATCTATAAATACGGTGGCCAACGTAATTATGAATGCATCACAACCCACGCGGACTTAGTCATCCCGCTCACTTGAAACGGTGTTGACACCTTAGGATCGTTATTCGAGCTATAGAATATTAGGACTGTTATTTGAGCTATAGCATATTAGGACCATTATTCGAGCTATAGCATTGCAAGACGAGGTGGAGGGACAAGTGAATATAATGGTCGATAAGGTGAGAGGTCTGGGGATCAAGAAAGAAATGGTAGAGGTGGCTAAAGGAGTGGCCAAGATAGACAAGGAGGTGGTAGAGGTGGTCAAGAAAGTGATCAGGGTAGTCAAGGTAGTAATCGAGGTAACAGAGCAAATGGAGGTGGGGGTGGAGTCCCTGACTTTGCTACCATCATCGCTTAATAGTTTCAAAACCTACTACACACCATTGTAGCACAAGTAGGAAACCACGTTAACAACTAAGGAAACAACGAGAACCAAGATGTCAACGTCATCAATGACAACAATCAGGGTAATGTTAGGATTATGAACAACGGTCGAGGTGGTTATTCATACAAGGAGTTCATGGCGTGTAACCCAAAGGATTATAATGGGAAGGGTGGTGCGATAGTCTATACTCACTGGATTGAGAAAATAGAATCAGTCCAAGATATGAGTGGGTATGGAGAGAACCAGAAGGTTAAGTACACTGCCCTTTCTTTTATCAGTAAGGCGCTAACTTGGTAGAACTCCCAGGTCCAGACTAGAGGTCGAGAAGCTGCAGTTGGCATGACCTAGGAAGACTTTAAGACTTTGACAAGGGATGAGTTCTGTCCAAACAATGAGATGCAAAAGTTAGAATCTGAGTTTTAGTGTCATGCCATGGTCGGAGCTGGCCACGTCACGTATACTGATAGATTCCATGAGCTTGCTAGGTTAGTCCCTCATTTGGTTACCCTTGAGATAAAAAGGATTGATTGGTACATCTATAGCCTTGCTTCACAGATCCGTACGATGGTGGCAGCAATGGAGCCAACAATAATTCAAAGTGCTATACAAAAAGTAGGAATGCTAACCGATGAGGCAATTAGGAATGGAGCATTGAAGAAGGTTACTGAGAAGAGAGGGAATAGTAGATAGCCAAGTAGGGATGGAAAGTATAGGGATGATAATAAGAGGCCTAAGACTGGAAGGACGTTTACCACACTCACAAACCATGTTAGGAAGGAGTACACTGGTATCGCACCCAAATGCCCAAACTGTAGCTTTCACCATAACCCCGAGATGCCTTGTCATAAGTGTACGAACTGCAATCGTTTAGGGCACTTTGCCAAGGATTGCAGGGCGGGGCCTAGGATGGCGACTCCAATGAATACTAGAAACCCGACTGTGGCTCTTGGGGCATATTTTGAATGTGGTGATACAGACCATTACAAGGCAGCATGTCCTAGGTTGAACCAAGCCCCAAGACCAGGAGGAAACCATCTAAATCAAGTGATGGCTATTGAGGGAGGTCAAGGTCATGGAAACAATGGCAATTAGGCATGCGGAGGAGCATTCATGATAGGAGCATAGGAAGATCTCCAGGATCCGAACATTGTGACGGGTACGTTTACTCTAAACAACCATTTTGCTACAACCTTATTCGATTCCGGTGCCGACTATAGCTTTGTTTCTACTACTTTCATACCTTTGTTAGGCGTAGAGCCCAATGACCTATGTTTTAGCTATGATATTGAAATTGCCAGCGAACAACTAGTAGAAATCAATAAGGTTATATGTGATTGTAAACTGGAGATAGAAGGTCATACCTTTGACATCAACTTGATACTGTTTGGACACGGGAGTTTTGATGTGATTGTAGAAATGGATTGGTTGATCCGGCACAAGGCCGAGATTGTTTGCTACAAGAAGGTAGTTAGGATTCCACTACCACACGGCAAAATACTTAGAGTCTTAGGAGAAAAACCCAAAAAGAAGATGAGATACCTCATGAGTGCAAAGACCAAAGAGCAGAAACTAAAAGACATCGTTATAGTTAGAAATTTTCCTGAGGTATTTCCTGACAACCTATCAGGATTACCACCTTTTTGAGAATTCAAATTTCATATCGACTTAATCCCTAGAGCAATGCCAGTCACAAAGTCTCCCTATCGTTTTGCGCCCTCTAAAATGAAGGATTTGTCCAACCAACTCAGAGAATTCCATGGCAAGGGTTTCATTCGACCAAGCTCATCGCCATGGCGAGCATAGGTATTATTCATCAACAAGAAAGATGATTCTTTTAGGATGTGTATTGACTATAAAGAGTTGAATAAGTTGACCATCAAGAACCGTTATCCCCTCCCTAAGATAGATGACCTATTTGATCAACTGCAAGGATCACAATATTTCTCTAAGATAGACCTTCGGTCCGAATACCATCAGCTGAGAGTGCACAAAGACGACATTCTAAAGACTGCATTTAGAACTCGATATGGACATTTTGAGTCAACAGTAATGCCCTTTGGTTTGACAAATGCACCAACGGTATTCATGGACTTAATGAACCGAGTGTGTAGACCATACCTAGACAAGTTTGTGATTGTATTCATAGATGATATTTTGATCTACTCTATGACGAAGGAAGAGCATGAGATGCATCTAGGGTTAATCTTGGAACTACTCAAGAAGGAGAAACTGTATGCAAAATTCCCTAAGTGTGAATTCTGGTTGCGAGAAGTAAAGTTCCTTGGGCATGTGATTAACGGTGATGGAATACATGTAGACCCTAGTAAGATTCAAGCTGTTAGGAATTGGGGAGCACCTAGAACCCTATCCGAAGTTTGTTCATTCTTAGGTTTAGCAGGATATTACCGTTGATTCATTGAGAATTTCTCCAAGACCGCTAAAACACTCACCATCTTGACTCAGAAGAATAAGACCTATGTTTAGGGTGAGGAACAGGAAGAAGCATTTTAGACCTTGAAGGATAAGTTATGTAATGCGCCTGTTTTAGCTCTCCTTGATGGACTAGAAAACTTCATAGTATACTACGATGCATAAGGGCTAGGACTAGGTTGTGTACTAATGGAGAGGGGTAAGGTGATAGCATATTCCTCTAGACAGTTGAAAGTTTATGAGAAGAATTACACCACCCATGATTTAGAATTAGGTGCAGTTGTATTTTCCTTTAAGATCTAGAGACACTACTTGTACAGGACGAAGAGCATCATATACATCGATCACAAGAGTCTCCAGCACATCTTTAATCAAAAGGAGTTGAATATGCGTCAACGACGCTGGATTGAGCTATTCAGCGACTATGACCGCAAAATTTGCTGCCATCCTGGTAAGGCAAATATAGTAGTTGACGCACTAAGTAGAAAGGAGAGGATTAAGCCTAAGAGAGTATGAGCGATGGAACGTAGGAGTGATGGAGGATGGTACTATCTAGATTGAATATGGGTTCATTTAACGGGTGATGTGAGAACCTTGATAATGGACGAAGCCCATAAGTTAAAGTACTTAGTACACCCAAGAGCTAATAAGATATACTATGACCTTAGGGATATGTACTGGTGACCGGGTATGAAGAAAGATATAGCTTTGTACATTAGTAGGTGCTTGACTTGTTCAAAGATTAAGGCTGAACATCAAAAGCCATCCGGCTTGCTGTAGCAACCTGAGATCCCAGAATGGAAATGAGAGAGAATAGCCATGGACTTTATCACCAAGTTTCTAAGGACTGGAAAATGACATGATGCATTCTGGGTCATCGTGGACCGATTGACTAAGTCCTCATTTCCTACCTATTCGTGAGGACTTTAAGATGGATAGGTTAGCTAGACTCTATCTCAATGAAATCGTTGCAAGGCATGGTGTGCCAGTTTTGATCATATCTAACCGTGATAGTCGTTTTACATCAAGGTTTTGGCGGTCAATGCATGAGGCATTAGGAACTAGGTTAGACATAAGTATGGGTTACCATCCACATAAAGATGGTCAAAGCGAGCATACTATTCAAACCTTGGAAGACATGTTCAGAGCATACGTCATGGACTTTGGGGGAAGTTGGGACGTTCATCTTCCATTGGTGGAGTTTTCCTACAATAACAGTTATCATTCTAATGTGAGATGTGCACCATTTGAAGCACTTTATAGGAGAAAGTGCCATTCACCAATTTTATGGGAAAAAGTTGGAGAAGGATAATTGATAGGGCCTAAGATAGTGCAAGAGACCACTGAGAAGATCTCACAGATTAAGGATAGGCTTAAGGCTGCACGTGATTGTTAGAAAAGCTATGTAGATAGGAGAAGGAAACCCTTAGAATTCAGTGTAGGTGATCAGGTTCTACTCAAAGTGTCACCTTGGAAAGGTATGGTACGTTTTAGGAAGAAGGGCAAGTTAGCACCTAGGTTTATTGGACCGTTTAAGATCACTAAAAGGATCGGTCCCGTAGCTTATAGACTAAGACTACATGAGGAGCTAAACGGTGTTCATGACACGTTTAAGTGTCAAACCTCAAGAAGTGTTTGTCTTACCCAACACTACATGTGCCTTTATAAGAAATACAAATGGATATTAAGTTGAACTTTGTGGATGAGCCAGTAGAAATCCTAGAAAGGGAGTTCAAGAAATTAAAGTGGAGTAGAATTCCTATCGTTAAGGTTTGATGGAATTCAAAATGAGGGCCTGAATTTACTTGGGAACGTGAGGATCAAATGAAACTCAAGTACCCACATCTCTTTAGCTCTAGTACTAGTTGAATTTTAGGGCGAAATTATTTTTAAGGGGGGTAGAATGTAACCCTTGCGGATTTTCTAGCTCATAATGTTCTATTTTAGTCCTTTGACTTTTATCATTTTCTATTCTTGTCAGATCAATTTTTGGAAATTTTTAGTAATCTGTTTATTATCTATTTAATCATTAGTGTTGATATTCTCTTTAATTATCTCATTATAGATGATTATGTTTATACTTGATCAAATCCTGAGAGATTTTCCCGCAAACGGCTTAAAATCTCAAGCAACTCATCCCGACACGTCCATTAATGTCCATATCAAATCTAAGTTAATTTAACCCTAAAACCTATAGTGTAAATAGTCAAAGTTTAAGTATAAACATTTTTACATTCATTAAAAATACTAGGAAACTTTAGGTCACATTTTAAATCACGAGTTTAAGTCATTTAGTAACCCGACAAGAGCTAAAACGCACCTAGGATGCCTCCTAGAGTGCTAGCCGGTTCGAGCCCTACAAGGGAGCAAGAAGGCACCATTTTAGCAACATTGTCCCAACCTAGTACCAACCTTGTCTTATAGGATTTCAAAACTAACACTTCCTAATCATTTTCACACACATCATAGTTTTTGTTTCTCTTTTTCTCTCCTCTTGCTCATCCGATTTCCACACACACACAAACACCATAACTTTTTATTTTTGATCAAGAAACATGAGAGTTTGAGTTTTTCCGGGTTGATTCTAATAGGCATGGTATCATTAAAACAACGTTAGGGTTGTCGGTCTAGTGTTCATCTCATTTTCAAAACCCTTTTTGTAAGTCATCTATTTCTCAAATATTTTTGTACTTTTGAATGCTTTATGATGCATAGATGTATGACTTATTTTCTAAAAATCAAAAGCTTAAAATTTGCAAATACATATAAAGGGGTGTCTGTTGGGTTTGAACTAGGGTGATGTGTTTCAGAAGCTTTAAATTTATAATGACTGAAAATACCAATTTTATTATAGGGAAACACACGTGTAAAAGTATAACCCACGTATGTAGTATAATCTTTTTAGGTAAGACTAGGTCGTCCACAGGGATTTGGGTAGTGTTTAAATAATCAGAAAGAAAATAGACTTTAACAATTTTGAAAATAACTTTTGTTTTACCAAGTAATAATAAAGATGACTACTCGAATAGTTGAAAATAATTTATAAGTAGTGGTGACGATTAAGACCTCGAAGATGGAACCTTAACTTATAAAAAGGAATTCTCATCAGAAAACATTTTCACAAATTAACTTAATTAACTTAAGACTTACATTTAGTTAACTAGACCAAATATGTCACCTAAATAATCTAGTTACTAGTATATCAAAGCTTATTTTGTTTATCAGTTTATGAAAGTGGATTTCTCGACACAGAAGATAAAGACCATAGACAAATCTTCAAAACCATATAGATCATAACGGGTCTTTCGACCTATACCGATACGATTATATAATCTAAGTTGATTAGCAAAACCGACAGAATAAGATATAATAGGGTTGCAACATAAGATTGAGATTAAAAGATCACGATCATACCAAACACTTATTCATTATTATAACTTCACCAAGTAGTCATGAGAGATTTAACTTCTCATGGCTAAGGAGTTCATAACACAACTTGATTCAACAAGAAACTTCATTATTTTACTAAACTAATATGATGTTCTTCTTCGTTCTTTGTGGTTTAATCTCGAATCTTCAAAAGATATGGTGTTTATGTTTGGAGAAGGGTTGGAAAGGGTTTAGGACTTCATAAGGGAAAGGATTGTATGTGAGATGAGAGAAATGAGTATGAAAGGATGATTTAAGAGTTAAAATTCGTCTCCTATTTATAGGCAGATTTTGGGGTAGAAGTGCGACGCATAGAATAATTTGTGTGGCGCACTTGGTGTGTTAATGCGCTAGTATTCAATGACTTCATTTAATTTTCGTAGCCAGATGGAAAGTGCGGCGCACAAAATAATTTATACGGCATACTTGACGTGTTAATGCACTATTTTGACTAAGCCTTTAATTCTTTTGACTTTGGGGAGAAGTGCGGTGCACAAAGGGTAAGTGCGGCGCACATTTGCTCTTTTCAGCTTGAGACTTTATCTTTTCTTGTATCTTGCTTTCAGAAGTGTATAAGTATTTGATCTTTGCTTTATTTGAGCTCAGGATGTCTTCAAGTGAACCTGCAAGTATTTCATGCTATTAAGTATCGAAAGTTCATGAGAAATGATAAAATATAATTAAATAACGCCACCGAAAACATGTATAATTTAGGCATTATCAAATCCCTCCATAGTTAGCTATTGCTTACCCTCAAGCAATCAAAGCGAGAAAATAAGATCATTTATCATGATGTGGAGAAAATTAGATTTTAAGCAAGAGTTTGCATATTGATTAACTTTTCAGGCATAGACATACAACTAGGCACCTCACATAGGGAGTGTGTTTGATTTATAGAATTCACTCAATCCACTCAGATAGGGTTTATATTTTTGTGAAGACACTCAATTTGTACAGACATAATCTAGACAACTACCATAAGCTTGTACTTGACACATAAACATGACCGAAGGGGCGGAACTTGATACTGATAAGGGAGAATAACATATATAGATCATATGTGCCAAAACTTAAGCCTAGAACTTTGAACTTTTATTTCTTTTTTTCTATTTTTTATACCATGATAACTAAGGCTTGGCACATAACTTCTTTCTTTCGATTTTTATTTCTATACTTAGATATTTTAGCAATTAGCACTAAAAAGGAGTGCTGCAGGAACAAGAGTTTGCTAGATTTTGATAACATATGATTAATCAGGCTTCGTTCTAGTAAATGATGATCAAGCACAAGTTCTAGAGCTTCAAATTACAGGCTCTCTCACATATAATTTTCAACCAATACCAATGCTCCAGAAAATGTGACAAATTACAAATACACAGCCATAATGATGAATGATACACTTGCAATTGCATTCAAACCTTAACTCGAACAAGCTAAAGGCATCAATTATCTTAGGTACCAAAGGTGGATACCCGAATTTTCTATAAGGCTTAGAATTCTCACAATTTATTGGACTAGGTTGTGCTAGCTATAATGTCAATCCAGTTGGATTTGCCTTACTAAGAGCATTTTTTATTTTAAAAGCATATATATATTTTTAAATTTTCCAGAAAATATCAGTTGAAAGTTTTTGAGTAGGGAAAACATGGAGGGATATGATTTAATTTATCCTATTTAGTTCCCTTCCACACTTAAGTTGAGCATTGCTCTCAATGTGATAACTGATAATAAAGATAAAATAGGGAAAATGAGGGGAAACGGTACTTCCCGGGGCAAGGAGATGTAAGTCTGTAAGAGAGTATTCTTGAGCGTACGCCATAGATTCTTCTTCTTTCTTTAAACTCCCTAAAAAAACAAAAGCACACAAAAAGAAAATATTTTTGGGTTTTTTTTGTTTTTTTTGAAAAGTGAGGAGCGAGAGCTCCTCCACACTTAGATAAAGCACGGGTTTCCTCCCGAGAAGTGCTTAATTTTTTAGAAGAGTCATTAGCTAGACTCGTACTTCGGGGGTTCATTCTTTTGGTCATTATATTCTTCTTCTTCATGGTATAACTTAAGTCGATGGCCATTAAGAATGAATGTTCTTCCATCTTTTCCATATAGTTCAACATACCCGGATGGATACTGGTGTTTCACTATGTATGGTCCTAGCCAGCGAGATCTGAGTTTAGGCTGTTTGAATTTATACTTTGAGTGAAAAAGCAAAACCTTGTTTAGTTTTCTATCATGCCAGACTTTAGTTCTTGCCTTGTATAGACAAGAGTTTTCATAGGCTTGGTGTCTAAGTTCGTCTAATTCATGTAACCGAAACATTCTTTCCTCACCAGCAGCGATTAGATCAAGATTGCAATTCTTAAGTGCCCAATATGCATGATGTTTGATTTCAAATGGTAGATGGCAGTTTTTTCCATATATTAGTTTGTAGGTTGTGTTATCGGTAGGTGTTTTATAGGCGGTACGAAAATCCCACAGAGCATCATCAAGTTTTCTTGACCAAATAACAGGTTTGTCTTTAACAGCCTTTTTAAGAATTCTTTTAAGAGCTCTGTTAGTGTTTTCAACTTGACCACTTGTTTGAGGGTGGTATGATGTAGAAAAATGGTGACTAACTCCATATCTCTTCATGGTTTTTTCCATCACTTTATTGCAAAAGTGAGTACCTCGGTCACTGATTAGAGCTTTGGGCATTCTAAAATGGCATAATAGTTTCTTCAAGAAGGTAATAACCACTCGAGCATCATTGGTTTGTAAAGCTTGAGCTTCAGCCCATTTAGATACGTAATCGACAGCGACAAGGATGTATTCAAACTTATATGACTTCGAGAATGGTCCCATAAAGTCAATTCCCCATACATCAAAAATTTCACATACTTGAATGTTAGTTAAGGGCATCTTATCATGTTTTGATATATTTCCCGTCTTTTGGCATGCTTCGCAAAGGCGAACTAGAGTATGAGCTTCTTTTATGATTGTTGGCCAGTAGAATCCTAAATCTAGGACCTTTTTAGCGGTTACATTTGGTCCATAATGTCCACCAGTAGGTACGTGGTAACATTGATCTAAAATGGTTTGGGTTCTTGATCAAGAGACACATCGTCTAATCATACCGTCCGAACATACTTTGAAATGATAGGGTTCTTCCCAATGTAGTGTTTGAGGTCAGAGAAGAATTTGTTCTTTTGTTGGTACGTCATCCCTTTTGGTATAATATCACCCACCAAATAGTTTGCAAAGTCTGGCGAAGCCATTGTTCATCCTTTGGTGTTAAATTCCATAAGGTTTTCTTAGGAAAGTTAATTCGTCACTTCACTGTTAACTACTGTCTCTAATATGTCAATCCGAGTTAAGTGATTGATAGCAACATTTTATGTACCTTTTTTATCTTTGATTTGATATCGAACTCTTGTAGGAGTAGAATCCATCGAATAAGATGGGGTTTTACGTCTTGTTTTTTAAATATATGTTTGAGAGCTGAGTGATCAGCGTAAACAATAGTTTTTGAGAAAGGATCTAAATTTGTCGAATGCAAAAACTATAGCCATAAGTTCTTTCTTGGTTATGGTGTATTTTTGTTAAGCTGGGTTGAGAGTTTTGCTTGCGAAATAGATTGGGTGAATGTTTTTACCATCTTTTTGACCTAAGACAACTCTAACTGCAAAATCACTTGCATCACACATAAGTTCAAACAGAAGATTCCAGTTTGGGCTTACGATTACAGGAGCACATGTGAGTTTTTCTTTCAATAAATTGAATGCTTTTTGACATTCATCATTGAATTCAAAAGGAGTATCTTTCTTAAGCAGCTTAGTTAGAGGTCGGGCAAATTTCAAGAAATCTTTTATGAATCGTCGGTAAAAATCGGCATGTCCAAGAAAGCTTCTAATACCTTTGATATTGGTAGGGGGTGGAAGATTTAAGATTACGTCGATCTTTGCTTTGTCGACTTCAAGTCATGCGCCAGACACTTTGTGTCCAAGCACAATTCCTTCTTTGACCATGAAGTAACATTTTTCCTAATTAAGGACAAGATGAGCATCTTTGCAACACTGGAGCATTTTATCGAGGTTATTTAGGCATTTGTTGAAAGTGTTTCCAAAGACGAAGAAGTCGTCCATGAATACTTTGACTGATTCTTCGATCATGTCATGAAATATGGCCAGCATGCACCTTTGGAAAGTAGCTGGGGCATTACATAAATCAAAGGGCATTCACCTATAGGCGTATGTACTGAAGGGACAGGTGAATGTTATTTTCTCTTAGTCCATCAGATAGATAGGAATTTGGAAATATCCAAAAAATCCATTGAGGAAACAGAAATACTTATTTCCTGTGAGTCTTTCCAACATTTGATCCATAAATGGCAAAGAGAAATGATCTTTAGCGGTTATTTCATTGAGTTTATGTTAATTGATGCATACTCACCAACCCGTAATGGTTCTTATTGGGACAAGTTCATCATTTTCGTTTGTGACTACTATAATACCGCCTTTCTTTGGTACACAGTGAATATGACTAACCAAGGACTATTAGCAATTGGATAAATAATACCGGTATCTAAGAGTTTCACGATTTCCTTTTTAACAACTTCTTGCATGTTTGTATTTAACCTTCTCTGTTTTTAGTCAACTGGTTTCTTGTCATCTAGAAGTTGTATCTTGTGTTTATAGAATGATGGGCAGATACTAGGAATGTCTGTTGTTTTCCAGGCGAATGCTTCTTTATGTTTTTTAAGGATTGATACAAGTTTTCCTTTGTTTTGAGTAGAGAGTTGGGATGATATGATCACAGGAAGAAAAGAGGGTTCTTCTAGAAATACATATTCCAAGTTATCAGGAAGAGGTTTGATATCCAGATTCGTAGGAGGTTCTTCTAGAGATATTTTGATTTTATAATCTGTGTTGATGGTGATTTTCTCAAATTCCAGTTCTTCTTCATCGAACTTAGAGTCATAGTTTTCATTTGCAGCCATTGCTATGAATTTATCAAATTTAGAAAAGATTTATTCTTCAAGAATGGTTCCTTTGATGGAATAGAGGATTTTGATTCCTTCGTCTAGAAAAGCATCAAAATCTTCTTCTAAGATTTCATCGATAACATCAATACTGAAACATGTTCCATCGTTTGAATAAGAATGTTTAATGGTAGAGTCGATATTAAAGATCATTCGTTCAGTCCCAACTTTGAGATTGAGTTGTTTCTGTTTAACTCGAATCATTGCATCAGCAGTGTGAAGAAAGGGTCATCCCAAGATGAGAGGAACTTTGCTATCTTATTCCGTTTTGAGAATAACAAAGTCAGCAGGGAAGGTGAATTTACCAACTTTGATGAGCATATTTTCAGCTATCCCAATAGGGTATTGGAATGATATGTCAGCTAATCTTACGCTCATTCTGGCAGGTTTAAGAGTTTCGAGAGATAGTTTGGCATATAAGGAATACGACATAAGGTTAATGCTGGCACCAAGATCGACCAGAGCATTGCAGGAGAAAGTTTTGTTGAAGTTGCACGGGATAAGAAAACTTCTAGGGTCTTCGAGTTTGGGTGAAACTTTATTTTGGATCATTGTTGAACTTTCATCGCTCAAGAAATCGGCTGAAATTTGTTCGATCTTATGTTTGTTGCTTATAAGTTCTTTGAGAAATTTTCCTTTGTTAGGCATTCTGTCTAAGACATCGACAAGAGGTAAGTTGATTCGGACGGCTCGGATCATATCGAGGAATTTTCCGTAGTAGGCTTCCATTTTTTCTTTCCTTAAGCGTTGAGGATATGCAATTTTTTGTTTGTAAGGTTTGGGTATCAGTGTTTCTTTAATAGGTTTTGGGGGTTAAGTTTTTAGTTGTGGTGCAGGTTCTTCGTCTTCATCATCACTATCAAAACTAATGGGAGTTTCATCTTGTTAATCATTTAGGTTAACTAGTGGATCATTGGATTTACCATTTCTTGTGAATACGGCATTCACATGCTTATTACGAGATTGCGGTGGTTGATAGGCTTTGGAGTTGTTTCCTCGTGGGTTTGGTTGAGTGTTGCTCAAAAGAGATCTAGAAGGTCGACCAGATTTCTTGTCAACGAGTCTGTCGAACTTGGTTTCAAGGTTTTGAATTGAAGATTGATGATTTTGGCTACTATTTTGAGTTAAGTTTTGAGGTCCATGAATGTATCTTTGACAAAAGCGTTGGTTGATTGATGAGATTTCATGAAATCATTGAATTGTATTTGAAGATCATAAGGTTTATCATCAGTGTTGGATCAGTAGTTGTCTCAGTTGTAATCATTCAGTTCGCTAGAATGCCAATTATCATGATTCGAGTTTCGGTCGCGGTAATCATTGTAAAAACGAGTCTTACGGAAAGTTTGCATGACTTTAGCCTCTTCTTCATGAGACATGGGAATGTTATATTCGTCAAGATCGAGTGTTTTTGCATGAGATTGGAGTTCTTTGTACTGAGCATCTATTTATATGGTCATGGCATCCATTCAGGCCATAATTTTGTTAGTATCAAATTTACTAGGGCCTTTAGTGGCGAAAGCGACAGTTTTCCTAAGGGATGGTTTAGATTTTTGGTTTTTCACCCAGTCGGGTTTGAGCAAGACCTTGTCTTTGAGGAGCTGGTAAGCTTGATTTGGGGTTTTATAAAGGAAAATACCACCGGCGGCGGAATTAAGAACTTATTGATTTGTTTCGTTAAGGCCATGATAAAAGATTTTGATGATATTGCCTTTGGGCATATTATGGCCATGGCAATTTTGGAACATTTCCTTCATACAAAGCCAAGCATCGGTTAAGGTTTCATTGTCATTTTGTGAGAAGGATTGGATTTCTCCTAAGAGTCGGTCGAATAAAGCTGGGGGAAAAAATCGGCTAATGAAGGCCGTTTAGAGTTCATCCCAATTTTCAATAGTTCATTCGCTGAGTTCGTCAAGCCAGGTTTTTGCTTCTCCCGAAAGTGATAGGGGAACATCATGAGACGGACAACTTCTTTTTTTGTATCTCGGTATTTAAACATATCACAAATTCCAAGAAACTTGTGAATGTGTTTGTGAGGATCGGTTTTGATTCTACCATCGAATTGGTTTCCTTTGACAAGGGTCAAGTGGTTACCTTTAATGGTAAATTTACTTGTGGTTTTAGGAATAGTGATTGCGGGACCAGGAGTCGGAGCGACAACACGATCAACAGCCCATATGGGTTCGTCATCCATTGGATTATAGTTTTGAAGGGTATCGAGAAAGTGATGGAAGTAGTTGAGATCAATGATTGGAACGTAGACAGTTCTTGGGTGTTGAGGTGGTTCGTTTCTTGGTTCGAATGGAATTCTCCTATTTTTTTGATGAAGTCTTCGATTCAGGGTTCGTTCAGGTTCAGCTAGTGGTTTGACTAGTTAAGAGTTGGAAGCACGTGTATGCATCCAAGGAAAATAAACCTTTTGGGTTTAGGTTCAGTTTGCCAGAAAATTGTACAGCGATTTTTGAAAAAGAAGGGAAGTTAAAATAATTGCTCATTATACCGGGCTTGTCAGATGGCCAAGCTTCTTGGTAATGATCTCGACTTAATAACAGATAGGTTTTAGCCAACCATAGTCATGCTTGTGGGTTAACAAGCCGTAATCGATAATGGACTATCAGGCTTGCGTACCTCTTAAACCAACCTTCATCTACATTCAGGTAAGTAAACCCATCCACTCACGTCCTAAGCCACATCACGGCCACACGAAAGCGATATAAGCGCTTACTACCATTCATAAGTACACAACACGTAAAACACATAAAGCACATTTTTCCACATAATTCATCGGCGATAATCCTGCTAGAAAACACATATTGTTAAAAGACAAATTGAAAACAATCAGGAAAATAATTGAGCATCATGGACTCATTGCTCGTTCGAAGAAAATCAAAATTCTAACAATTTTGCATCGCAACTAGCATAGCCGACTTGGTCCAAACGCATTGTATCAAATCTTAGAGGACTCAACTAATCAAGTCGAGACAATTACACTCATTCCCAGTTTAATACCGTTTGACTTAAGGCGTTAGCTACTTTGATTGTTCCTCCAAGATGGGAATGGATGTCGCTATTGGGCTAGAGTATCTAATCTTTTCGCCCTTTTATACACACACTAAGTTGTTACGCCAAGGAGTAAGGACCACTATACCTAACCTTAAGTCAGGGGTCGCTTAATGTCTTATTCTAATCCTTGACGATTCCAGGTATATTTACAACTATACTACCACTACCTTCTATTTTAGGGAAAGAAGTCTTCTTCACGGCCATCGGTGGATATATTATCGATATCACACATCCAGTGTAGGAGAAGTATTTTCCAGTTCTCACCTTCAACCTTGGGACTAACCATCTTAGCTTCCACCCACCTTAAGAATCTTAAGACTTCAAGAAGATCCCTTCTCGGTGTCGGGATCCGGTTTCTTAGTATTTTGTCATCTAACCACCTTACCATCTTTCCCATGACTTTTGGGTACGTGTCCATGCATGATGGCACTCTATACCGTTACTAGTCCTTGGAAATTGTCATTACACGACATACAACATCCAATCTCCCCTTCCGACTACCAGTCTATATCACTAGGACCTAGACCTTGTTATGTTTCTACACACACTCATTCCGGACAAATACCATCGGTATTTTCTCTCCGAAATGACTCGGTCAAAACAACTAACATGAGACTCTCTACATGTAGTTAATTCAAAACAAAAATTATTTTTATAAGAATCCATCGTATGGGTAAAAATACTTTTCTCTTTCGATAAATCCATCCCGAACCATCTTTCCAAAATTTGACATTTTAAAGGTGATGATTTATCCGACATAACATGGTTCTTCCTGAGTTATGCATAGTTGATCAAGTTATGCATAATTGAGGACCAGACGACGACATGTCCTTCTTCGTCAAAACAAATTATTACTACACGCTACACGCATAAGTCATTTTCTATAACATATGCATACTCGAATACATCATGCTAAAAGAAAAGAAGAAAAAGAAAAGCGATTTTTTTAGAGAAAAATTCATTTGACACCGTAGGGTCAATTTATGAAATTTGAAAACACATTTTTTCCCACTGTTTACACAAATGGTTTATACAACAAAAATTAATACAATTCGCGCAACGACATTTGTTCAACACATTTGTTCAACACACGAATTTGTTATCGCGATCCACAGTTTGGTTGGAAAATCATTTGGTTTTGGGGTTTGGTGTGGATTCAAACCCATGGCTAGGAACAAAGGGGCGAGCCAAGTTTTTGATCGAGTCCGATCTTGCTATATATAGCATTGTAAGTATTTTACTTACTAGTTTAATAATTGTTTTTGTGCTTCGATTTGCTTTCGACAATTGCATGTGATGAAATCTAATGGATCTTAGGTCGTCTAGTTAGATTTTGTTAGTGATTGATTGAGCGAGTTAAATATTGATTATAGGCCATTTTAGATGTGCCGTGAATGAGTTTTTGGGTCAAAAATAAATTTTGACGCACTTTGTAACGGGTAAGTTTTGGGCAGAAACTTTGGCGTGGAAAACAAGGATCGAGATTTTATGAAATATGATTTTTGATTTAAAAATATGATAAAGCTTTCTTAGACGATCGTTTTGATATAAATGCAGCATCTAACTCCTAATAATGAAGAAACTAGAGCGAAAACGAGAAATACTTTTTAAGTGGAAAATTCAGCACTTTAGAAAATTTCTAGTTGCTGACGGAAATTTAAACGCCCGTTTTGAGCAATTTCGAGTCCGTTTAGGCCTTTCGGCGAAACACGAAAGTTGCTCGAAATGATGTTGTACTTTGGCGCAAGGCTTGCTAGTTTTAAATTCGAGTAATAACGGGTCAAAACCCAAGGTCAAATTCTGCAATTTTATTAAAAATGTCATAGTTCCTGTAGAAACTTGCGGGGGGCATTTTGGTTATTTTCTGTTGAGTTTTGGGTCTCGGCTAAAACTAAAAAGTTGTCCGGAATATCGTTTTGCATAAGATCTATTTAGAGTCCAAGTCATGAAAATGTGATATAACGGGTCGTATTGAGCGAGTCAGATCTAGTGATATACATAAAGTCAAAGTCAATTAAAAGTTCAACGTTGACTTTGAAAGTCAACGGGTCGATACTAGACTTGTCGAATGTTATAAAAATAATAAACGCTACTATTACTACAAGTGTAATATTTTAGACTTAACGATTGTTTTGAGCGAAGAAGATTCTAAAAATAGAAACTTCTGAAATATTCGGATATAACACCGATACGAGTAAACGATAACCAAATTGAGCGTCGAATGTGTGATGAGATAAATAAATATTATTGTAAGTATAATTAAGAAGACGAGACTTACTAAAAATGGTAGCTTTCCAAAAACAACAACTTTCTAAAAATAGAAAGTTTCTGAAAATAGAAAGTTTTTGATTAAGTGACGTGTAGTATAAATGAAAGAATAATCGTAACTCAATTATGTGAAGTTTAGGATCTAGGACGCGCAAGCGGATTTCTCATCACATGTGTATATATATATCTATATAGTTTAAATAGTTGCGGTATACGCACTATTCGATCGTATTTTATTGTGTAGTAATCGAGCGACATAAATTATAGGTCGCGGTTGAGCTCGTTGTCGAGTAGTTCGTTATTGTTTCGGTTATTTGATCTTTGGCTTCGATCAAGGTGAGTTCATAGCCTCGCTTTTGAACTATTTTAAATGTTTTTAACCCGCGAGGGGATACTTGATGTTTCATGAAAATAAGAACGCAATATGTTTTGATACTTAATATGATTCCATTACTACTGAGTATATGCTTTTTACTGTGTGACCGTTAGTTGCCTAGTTGTAGGTAAACGCTAATACATTAAATAGATCTATTGGGTTTGCCAACCCTGTCCGGGGGTTTAAATCAGTTGGTGAGCACCCTGTAACCGACATTTTGTAGTTAGTATTAGAGGAAGTGGCATACTTCCCGGACATTATTTTGTCCTACATGATGAATGTGTTAAGTTTCGGTGCACGGGCTCATTTAGTTGGAAATCATTATGTAACTTGCCATATGAGCAATGTTATAATTGTCTTGTGGAACCAAATATGCGTTCAAATTGTTATGTGTAAACTCTATGAATTCACTCAATGTTTTGTTGACGTTTTAAGCATGTATCTCAGGTTTAGGTATTGAAGATGGCTTGGATGGGACGGAGCGCGGATATCAAGGACGGTGACTTAGTGAACTTGTGTTAATAATTGATAGAAATATTTTAGAAATGAAGTCGTGATGTGACTTGTAGAAATAAAATTTCTACAATAGTTTTGGGACCTTTGTACTCTGATTCTTTTCAAACAAAATAAATGAAACATATTTAACAAACATCTCTTTTATAGTTGTTTGTTATAACTTGTGTGATTGTATCGTGATGTAGCCTCCCAAATGTTGTATTCCGTTGCGTATCGTATTTTGGGGGTGTTACAAATAGCCTTAGTACCAGTACTTGTATTTGCACCATAAACCACAGAACTATAAGCATGTGTCTTTGACGAACTTGAAATAGTTTGCATACCATGTATAACCTCATCAACACTAGGGATGTGTACACTATTAACCTGTACTGGAAGGCCATCAACACCAATGTTTTATCCATCTACCTTATCGACAAACTATACACCGATATCATGCCCCAAAGACCCACCTCCTTTATCCCTCTCTCTCGTAACCCCATCTAGAACACGTCCAAGTCCAGTCGACCCTCATACATGCGTTCTTCACACATAATACAACCATAACCAACGACAACAACCAGTCAACCAAAGAAAACAACATATCGAAGCACCAAAAAATCCACGAATGTGCAACAGTTGACCCACAACTGAGGATGATAAATGTTATTTATGTTAGTTAGGGTTTACAAGATGAACAAAGATAATCATTGAGCACACAATATTAGTAATATCAAATGTAAACACAACCTGGATGCACAAACCCTAAACTCGTTTGAAAACTCTAATCGCACAAGACTTTAACTAAACGATTGAAGTTGATTGACCAGGGGATAAAAATGACTTAAAGCAAGTATAATCATATTAAGAGTAGTTAATAACCAATCAAAATAAGTAATAAGGAAGAAAAAATTATCAGATTTAGAGCAACTGAGGTTTTTTTGTTTTTCTCTTATATCGCCATTCTTTAATAGAGAAACTAGGATTTTTATTTTTTAATTCTTGGTTTTTTCTCTCTGTCTTGTGCATAGAATTTGAGTGTATTCTTATCTTATCCAATATACAAATTCTGTGTAACCCAAGGCACCAAATAGGGTCGAACTAATGTATTCGAAAAGTGAACTATACGCAATTCAAGAAGTATCCAAGCAAGACACTAATACCAACATTAAAAAACTTGAATCGCACAAAACCTTAACCATTACGAAGATGATTTTGTGCCATGAACATGTCATACATGGTGCCATACCTCTTGAAAGTCATACAAAGTTTACCCATCCCCCACTCTTCTAGAAAGTTGAAAATCATAAACGAAATCATTGTTGAATCTGTGTGTTCCTAGATCAGGGTAAAGATAATCAAAGACCTAGCTACGTACTAAAGATGGTTACCGGATATCACTTGAAGTCGTGTAATCACTTTCTGAAGAAGATTATTCAACCCTATACCTGTGTATCACGAATACTTCCTTAGGATAAAACCAAGTGTGTGTTCTTGTTCTAGGAACATATCAAGAACCATGCGTTTCTATGTGTTTAGGTTTTGTGTCGTATCCAGATCCCTTTATTTATAGGGAATAAACTCAAAACCCTAGTCAAAGATTTATGAGAGATTATAAGAGATATAATCTCATCCATAAATAGCCTCCTTAATTTTAGGAATAGTGGTTACATGACCATATTAATCGTGGTCATTAAATGTGATTGTAACTTACCATAAGAACCGGTCAAATCAGTTACAAGTCATTGAATTCATTCCATCGTGTCATTCATTCAGTATCCTAAACCATCAACTAGCCCACTAAGGAGCATACCCGCTGAAGGTTTAAACTGAACTAACTCGCTGATGAGTCAATCCACTAAGGATACTTCCTCTGATGGATTACTTCCTGATGGTATCCTTCAACTGAAGCTGAAGCCATCAAACTAATGAATATCCTTCGGTCTAAAGTTACTCACTAAAGAGTCAACTCACTGAAGTTCATCAACGACATGAATTCCTTTTAACCACTATCAGAGTCATGGTGTTTAGTGACCTATGAGACTACACTCCGTACCTCCAGTCCCACCCAGTGTGAACTGAACCCTACAATTGAACTAAATTTCCAACAATTCTCCTCAATTTAGTACAATTCCTTTGCATGCAAATTAAACATCAAACAAACAAGTGCATAAATGAAAATGTTCCAAAGATTGAATTTCTATCTTAGTAAATTACACGTTCAAGATATTCAGATCAGGGATGTTTCTAAGATTTAAACCCTTCAACCCATTTGAGTACCTGAAGGTAAATACACACAAGTTTTCAAACACTCAAATGCTCCTGACACGATACAAGCCATGTGTCCATATCCAATTCATAAATTTTGTAAGAGCCAAAGTCCATGCTCCCTGAAGCGGTAAAACCTTAACATTTACATAGGTGGTTCCTTTGTATTCGTGCTCCTGCTAAGAACTTTTTTTAAAGAAATTAACCATTAGAAAGTTAACAACTTCATCCTCTTTATCAGCAGGTTTCAAACACATCCTTGGGAGTACATGTGCTTCAGTCTACTGAACGTTCAGCTTTTCAAATTGAACTCAGCTGCCAAGTTTCCTCACCAGGGAGTTGGGTGTCATAGCATTCAGCGACTTAGTTGGACTTTAATCCCCATCCCCTTTAGCATACTTTATAACCAAGTCTCTAGCCAATCCCTTCATCAAGTGATCAGCTAAGTTTTGTTGAGACCTCACAAACTCTATAGATACTACCCCATTTATGATCAGCTCACGAATCATGCTATGCCTGACACCAAGATGTCTAGACTTTCCATTCTACATCTGGCTATAAGCCTTTGCCAATGTAGCAGCACTATCACAATGGATAGAATTAGGTGTTATAGGTTTATACCATAATGGAATCTTAAGGAGCAAGTTTTCCAACCATTCAGCTTCCTTACCAACAGCTGCTAGAGCCCACAAATTGAGACTAAAAATTGAACCAGTAATACAAGTTTGCTTCTTGGAAGCCTAAGAAATTGCAACACCGCCAAGCAGGAATACCCATCCACTTGTAGACGAATTGTCTTCAGTATTGCTGATCCAGCTTGCAACAGTGTAACCTTCCAACACAAAAGGGTAACTAGTATATATCAATCTATAGTCTATGGTTTTCTTCAAGTACTTTAGTACCCGCTGAATTACTTGTCAGTAATGAGTACCAGGATTACTAGTATACTTGCTCAGTTTTCCCACTGCGAATGCAATATCAGACCTTGTACAAGTCATGGCATACATTAAGTATTCAATCACCCTAGAATACTCAAGTTGAGATACAATATGGCCATTATTGGGCATCAGCTTCTCACTTGTATCTATAGGAGTACGAACTGGAGTTCAGTCACAGTAAATTTGAATTTTCTTAGTACCTTCTCAAATAAATAGACTGAGATGAAATGTGCTAATCTATATACCAAGATAACATCAGCCCCCCCATGTCCTTCATAGAGAAGCCTTGATGATAAAAATCTTTTGTCAGGTCAACTGAACTTGGTCATGCAAAAAATCAGCATATCATCAACATATAGGCAAATGATGACTCCTTTATCAGATTCATCAAATTTGCTATATATACATTTGTCAGCTTGGTTAAGTAAATAAC
Organism: Tanacetum coccineum; assembly: GCA_026074375.1. NCBI lineage: Eukaryota > Viridiplantae > Streptophyta > Magnoliopsida > Asterales > Asteraceae > Tanacetum > Tanacetum coccineum. Next base: position 35,173 of record BQNB010027533.1, read on the forward strand.
CATTAAACAAAACCACTTCATCAAACTTTTGATGCGATTGCTTAGGTGCTTGCTTCAGCCCATAAAGAGACTTAATTAGTTTACACACCTTGTTTTCATTGCCAGGCATAATGAAGCCCTAAGGTTGGTTCATATAGACCTCCTCATCCAATTCACCATTTAAGAAAGCTGTCTTCACATCCATCTAATGAATAATCAGATTATGAATTGATGCCATAGAAATTAGTAGTCTTATGGTACTGATACGTGCTACTGGAACAAAAGTATCAAAATAGCCTATCCTAACTTTTTTTCTAAAGCCCTGAATGACCAGCCTTGCCTTGAACTTTTCAACAGTTCTATCTACCTTCAGCTTTCTTTTGAAGATCCATTTACAACCCCAGAAGGTCTGCAACCTGGAGGATAGATCAGTCAACACCTAGAGTGTTTTGTTGCCATGATGAGTTCCATCTCATCACTAATTTGCTTTTTTCTAGAAATTAACATCCTAGGACTTCATTACTTTATCAAATATTTTGGGATCATCCTCAACATTAAAGCAATAGGAGTGTTGGTCAGAAACCTCATCCCTTACTCCTTCAATTAAGTAGAACTGAAATTCAGGTCCAAAATCCTTTGGAGTCCTATGCCTTTTGCTTTTCTTAAGCTCAGGCTCAGGTTGCTGAACAACCTCTTCAGTGACCTTTTTAGGAACCACTAAACACCAAATCTACTTGGTCTAGATCTTATGAGAAATATGATTCTCATCAAAGATAGCATCCCTTGATTCAATTATAGAGTTAATTTCAACTGAATTATTAGGTTTAATAACATAGAACTTGAAAGCCTTGGAATGATCAACATATCCAACAAAGATGCATTCAATGCCTCTTTCACCCAAAATTTTCAGCTTTGGATCAAGGAGTCTTACAACTGCCCTACAACCCCAAACTCTGAGATAATTCAGGTTTGGTTTCTTTTTAGTCCAGAGTTCATAAGGGGTTATCATGTTCCTTTTATTGGGAACCCTATTTAATAAATAGAAAGCTGTTAACATAGCTTCACCTCAGAACCCTTGGCTCAGCCCTAAATAGGACAACATGGAATTAACCATTTCTTTTAGTGCCTTGTTTTTCCATTCAGATATACCATTTTGTTGTGGAGTATAGGGGGCAGTCGTTTCATGGATAATACCAACAGACTGAAAATACAAAGTATCCATGTACTCACCTCCCCAATCAGTCCTGAATCTTTTGATCAGAGATCCTTGTTGTAATTCAACTTTAGTTTTGAATACTTTGGAATTTACTAAATGCTCACATCCTTTAAAGTAACAAATCAACATAGCAAAAACCTAGAGGCATCATCAATAAATGTCAAAAAGTATTTTTTATTTCCCAGTGATGGAGTAGCATATAAATCACATAAATCACCGTGGATCAGCTCTAAAACTTCAGTTTTACGTTTTACATTTTTGGTCAACATACAAGTCTTACACTTTTTAGTGTCCATGTCAAAAGCTAGGATTAACCCATCCTTAGACATATCTTGCATCCTCTTAAAGTGGACATGGCCCAGTCTAGCATGCCATAGGATTGAATCATTCAGTTTAGAGGTTGACATGAAGGCTGAACCAATATTATCAGAGAAGCTGAACATATGATTACTCAGATAACCAAAACCAATAACACACCATGTTTAGATAAAATAAATTTATTAGATTCAATCACTTGTTTATAACCATAATTGTTCAAAACACTACTAGAAACCAAATTCTTCCTTATATTAGGAACATGCAAAACATTCAACAAAGAAACAACTTTTCCAGAACTAAACCTAAGATCTACACAACCACGTCCATGCACCAGGGCTGTTGACTCATTTCCTATGTGAAGAATAGATCCATCATTCAGCGACTCATAGGTCTTGAACCAACATCTATCTTTACACACATGCATAGTTGCTCCTGAGTCAACCCACCATGCAACATCATCATCCTGCACAAAGTAAGCCTCAGATACATATGTAACATAATAAACCTGATAGGATTTATTAAACATATTCTGACCTTTCATAGAGTTGGAAGAACCATCTACTAAACCATTATGCCTGAACCATTGGCTTTGTTGCCAACATTACCAATTTGCAATCCTTTATCAAGTGTCGAAAAAAAAAGAGTTTCCCACATTTCCAACAAGTCACTTTTGGTTTCTTGTTAGGATTAGCTTTGGTGTTATGATGTTTACGTTTACCCCTGTAGTCATTGTACCTGGAGGAGTTGTCATGCTCTACCATATTGACAACTAAAGGACCAAAAATATTGTTGCCCTTTGGCTTGTCATTATCCTGCATCCAGAGGGACTCCTCAATACGCAGATGACTGCCCAACTCAACGAGAGTCAATTCCTCCTTCAAGTGTTTCAAGGTGTGCTTGAAATCTTTCTATGAAGGGGGAAGTTTATCAATGATACATGAAACCTGAATAGATTCATCCATGCTTATCTTGTGTTGTGTAAACCTTCCAAGTATACCAAGAAGTTTATTGTATTGTTCCAAGACTGGTCTTGAATAAGTCATTTTGTAATTTGTGAAATTACTAACAAGGAACTTCTTACTTGAGGCATCTTCGGCCATATATTTAGCCTCCAGGGTATCCTATAGTTCTTTGGAAGTTTTAACATTCTGGTAAATATCAAACAAGGAATCAGACATACCATTGAGGATTAAACCTCTGTAGACATAATCGTTATTGTCCCATTTTGCCATCCTCCTGACTTGGTCTACAGTTGGATTGTCATCTCTATCTTCAGGCATAGGAGTAGTTAGCACATACACCACACTCATGCTAGAGAGCAAGAAGTGCATCTTCTTCTGCCATTTTCTGTAGTCCACCCCTTCAAACTTTTCAAGCTTGGCAAAGTTTGAAGCCATGTGTTTCATAGCAGCAGCCATTGATTATCACAAAATAGTTTACTTTGATTGTTGGAGGTTATGAGTCCCAGATCAGGGTAAAGATAATCAATAACCTAACTACGTACCAAAGATGGTCACCGGATATCATTTGGAATCGTGTAATCACTTTCCAAAGTAAACTATTCGACCCTATTACCTAGGTATCATGAATATCTACTTGGGATAAGACCAAATGTATGTTCTTGTTTGAGGCACCAATCAAGAACCCTTGCGCATCCAAGTGTTTAGGTTTTTCTGTGTTGTGTCTCTCATGCAGTTATGATCTCCTATTTATAAGAGAATACTCAAAACCATAGTCAAAGATTTATGAGATATTATAGGAGATATAATCTCATCCATAAATAGCCTCCTTGATTTCAGGAATTAGGGATTACATGACCATATTTATCATGGCCATTAAATGTGATTGTAACTTACCATATGAAATAGTCAAAGAAGTTACAAGTCATTGAATTCTTTCCAACGTATTGTTAATTTAGTTCCCTGAACCATCAGCTGACCCACTGAGGAGCATACCCGCTGAAGGTTCAAACTGAAGCAACCTACTAATGAGTCAATCAGCTGAGGATACTTCCTCTGACTGATGGTATCCTTCAGCGTAAAAGCCATCAGACTGATAAATATCCTTCAGTCCAGAGTTACTCACTGAAGAGTGAACTCACTGAAGATCATCAGCGACATGAATTCTTTTTTTACCAGTATAAGAGTCAGGGTGTTCAATGACCTATGGGAGTACACTCTGTACATCTAGTCCCTTAACCGATATGAACTGAACCCTCATTGAATTTAATTTACAATAATCCTCCCCAATTTAGTACAATACCTTTGCATGAAAAAACAACATTAAACAAACAAGTGTATAAATGAAAATGTCATGAGGATTGAATTTCCATCTTAGTAATTACACATTCAAATATTTAAGAATCAGGGTGTTCTAAGAATTGAACCCTTCAACCCATTTGAATATTTGAAGATAAAAACACATAAGTTTTCAAACACATAAGAAAATCCTGACACTATACAAGCCATGTGTCCATATCCAATTAATAAATGTTGTAAGAGCCAAAGTCTATGGTTCCTGAGGCGGTAAAACCTCAACATTTACATAGGTGGTTCCTTTTTATTCATGCTCCTGCTAAGCACTTTTTCAAAGAAATTAACCATTGAGAAGTTAACAACTTCATACTCCTATATCAGCAGGTTCCAAGCACATCCTTGGGATGATACGTAAATACATGTGCTTTAATCCACTGAATGTTCAGCTTTCCATATTGAACCTAGCTACCAAGTTTCCTTAGTAGGGAGTTGGGTGTCCTAGCATTCAGCGACTTAGTTGGACTTTAATCCCATCCCTTTAGCAGACTTTATAACCAAGTCTTTAGCCAAAACCCTTCGTCAAGCAATCAGCTAAGTTTTGTTGAGACCTCACAAACACTATAGATACCACCCCATTGTTGATCAGTTCACAAATCATGCTATTCCTGACACCTAAGTGTCTAGACTTCCCATTGTACATCTGGCTATAAGCCTTTCTAATGTAGCAGCACTATCACAATGGATAGATATAGGTGCTATAGGTTTGGACCATAATGGAATCTCAGGAGCATGTTTTTCAACCATTCAGCTTCCTTACCAGCAGCTGCTAAGGCCACAAATTTAGATTCCATTATTGCACCAGTGATAAAAGTTTGTTTTTTAGAAGCCCAAGAAATTGCACCTCCACCAAGCAGTAATACCTAGCCACTTATAGACGAATTATCTTTAGTGTTGCTGATCTAGCTTGCATCAGTGTAACCTTCCAACACTAAAGGATAACCAGTATATGTTAATCTTTAGTCCTTGGTTTTCTTTAAGTACTTCAGTACCCCATGAATTGCTTGCCAGTGCTGAGTACCAAGGTTACTAGTATACCTGCTCAGTTTACCCACATCAAATGCAATATGAGGCCTTATACAAGTCATGGCATACATTAAGCAGCCAATCACCTTAGAATACCTATGTTAAGATACATCCTGACCACTATTAGGCATCAGCTTCTTACTTGTATCCATAGGAGTACCAACTGGAGTGCAATCAAAGTAATTGAATTTCTTCAGTACCTTCTCAATATAATAAGACTAAAAAATTGCAATTCCATTACTTTAATGTTTAATCCTTATACATAAGATAACATCAGCCTCCCCCATGTCCTTCATAGAGAACCTTGATCACAAAAATTCTTTTGTCAAGTCAACCTGAACTTGGTCAGTGCTAAAGATCAGCATGTCATCAACATATAGGCAAATGATGACTCCTGTACCAGATTTATCAAATTTGCTATATACATATTTGTCAGCTTGGTTAAGTAAATAACCATTAGAAAAAACACTTCATTAAATTTTTAGGTGCCTGCTTCAGGCCATAAAGAGACTTAACCAGTTTACACACCTTGTTTTCGTTACCAGGCATGATGAAGCCCTAAGGTTGGTTCATATAAACCTCCTTTTCCAATTCACCATTCAGGAAAGTTGTCTTCACATCTATCTGATGAATAATCAGATTGTGAATTGATGCCATAGAAATTAGCAGTCTTATGGTACTGATATGTTCCACTGGAGCATAAGTATCAAAGTAGTCTATCCTTGACTTTTATTTAAATCCTTGAATGACCAGCCATGCCTTAAACTTTTCAATAGTTTGATCTACCTTTAGTTTTCTTTTGAAGATCCATTTGCAACCAAAATATTTGCAACCTGGAGGTAGATCAGCCAACATCCAAGTGTTGTTGCCCATCATCATTAATTGCTTTTTTCCAGAAAGCAACATCCTAGGAATTCATTGCTTCATCAAATGTTTTGGGATCATCCTCAACATTAAAGCAATAGGAGTGTTGGTTAGAGACCTCGTCCCTTATTCCTTCAATCAAGTATAATTAAAATTCAGGCCCAAAATCTTTTGGAGTCCTATGCCTTTTACTTTCCCTAAGCTCAGGCTCAGGTTGCTAAACAACCTCCTCAATTACCTCATCAGGGACGACTGAACAACCAGAGTCTTTAGTTCCTTTTACCAGGGACCTCTGACTTGGTCTAGCAACTGATGAGAATCTATTGTCATTAAAGATAGCATCCATTAATTAAATTATTAAGTTAATTGTAACTGATTCATTAGGTTTAATAACATAGAACCTAATAGCATTGGAATGCTTAGCATATCTAACAAAGATGCATTTAATGCCTCTATTACCCAAAGTTTTAGCTTTTAATCAGGGAGTCTTACAACTGCCTTACAACCCTAAACCCTGAGGTAAGTTAGGTTTGGTTTCCTTTTAGTCCAGAGTTCATAAGGGGTAATCCTGATCCTTTTATTGGGAACCCTATTTAGCAAATAGCAAGCTGTTAACATAGCTTCACCCCAGAAACCTTGACTTAGCCTGGAGTAGGACAACATGGAATTAACCATTTCTTTTAGTACTTTATTTTTTCCTTTCAGATATACCATTTTGTTGTGGAGTATAGGGGGCAGTTGTTTCATGGATAACTGTAACAGACTAAAAATATAAAGTATCCATGTACTCACCTCCCCTATCAGTCCTAAATCTTTTAATTTGGGACCCTTGTTGTAATTCAAAACCTAGAAGCATCATCAATAAATGTCACAAAGTATTTCTTATTCCCTAATGAGGGAGTAGCATGGAGATCACATAAATCATTGTGGATCAGCTCTAAAACTTCAGTTTCACATTTTACATTTTGGAATGGTTTCTTAGTTATTTTGGTCAGCATGCAAGTCTTACACCTTTCAGTGTCCATGTCAAAAGCTGGGATTAACCCATCCTTAGACATATCTTGCATCCTCTTAAAGTGGACATGGCCTAGTCTAGCATGCCATAGAATTGAATCATTTAGTTTAGAGGTTGACTTAAAGGCTGAACCAATATTATCATTGACAATATTAAGCCTGAACATATGATTACTTAAATAACCGAAACCAATAAACATACCATGTTTGGATAAAACAAATTTATTATATTCAATCACTTGTTTATAACCACAATTATTCAAAACACTACTTGAAACCAAATTCTTCCTTATATTAGGAACATGCAAAACATTCAACAAAGAAACAACTTTTCCAGTTTATCTAAGATCTACACAACCACGTCCATACACCAGGTTTGGTGACTCATTTCTCATGTGAAGAATATATCCATCATTCAGCGACTCATAGGTCTTGAACCAATATCTATCTTTACACACATGAACAGTTGCTCCTGAGTCAACCCACCATACAACATCATCATCCTGCACAAAGTAAGCCTCAGATACATATGTAACATAATAAACCTAAAGAGATTTATTAACCATATTCTGACCTTTCAGTGAGTTGGAAGAACCATCTACTGAACCCGTTGTGCTTGATCCATTGGCTTTGTTTCCAACATTACCAGCTTTGCAATCCTTTTTCAAGTGTCTAGGTTTCCCACACTTCCAACAAGTCACTTTAGACTTTTTGTTAGGATCAGCTTTGGTATCATGACGTTTACATTCACCCTTGTTTTTATTATACCTGAAGGAGTTGTTATGTTTCACCATATTGAAACTGAAGGACCAACAACATTGTTTCCTTTTGGGTTGTCACTATCTTGCACCTTGAGGGACTCCTCAATGTGCAGATGATTGCCCAACTCAATAAGAGTTAACTCCTCCTTCAAATGTTTCAAGACGTGCTTGAAATCTTTCCATGAAGGTGGAAGTTTATCAATGATACATGAAACCTGAATGGATTCATCCATGTTCATCTTATGTTGTGTAAACCTTCTAAGTATACCAAGAAGTTCATTGTATTTTTCCAAGACTGGTCTTGAATCAATCATTTTGTAATTTGTGAAATTACTAACAAGGAACTTCTTACTTGATGCATCCTTAGCCATATATTTAGCCTCCTAGGAATCCTATAGTTCTTTGGAAGTTTCAACATTCTGGTAAATATCAAACAAGGAATCAGACATACCATTGAGGATTAAACCTCTACAAACATAGTCATCATTATCCCACTTGGCTCTCTTCCTGACTTGTTCCATGGTTGGATTATCACCACCATCTTTAGGCATAGGAGTAGTCAGCACATACACTACACTCATGCTAGAGAGCAAGAAGTGCATCTTCTTCTGCCATCTTTTAAAGTCCACCCCTTCAAACTTTTTAAGCTTGGCAAAGTTTGAAGCTATGTGTTCCATAGCAGCAGCCATTGATTACACAAAAATAATCTTTTTTAATTGTTGGATTTGTGTGTTCCTAAATCAGGGTAAAGATAATCAAAGACCTAGCGACGTACCAAAGATGGTTACTGGATATCACTTAAAGTTGTGTAATGATGTGAGGGTCGTAAAGGACTTCTGTAAGAAGTTTTACAACTCCCTAGGCAGTGTACCTAATCGTTGCAGTGTAGTATAGGCACGACTTAAGGATTGTTATCATTCTCTATGGGAATAGGTTGGGAAGGCTTGAACACGGTCTAACAGAATTCTAAGGGGTTGAGAGAAGATTCTTTTTGTATTTTTGTATTTTATGAAAGCAAATAAATCTATGGTTTAAGAGGTTGGTTTATGTAACTAATAATTAAACTAAATAGAATCTAATCTATTGGTGATAACTTTATGATAAGTGAATGTATTTACCTAATCATGCACTACTCCTCAGATTGTTTCTCCTAGATCCGTTGCTTTGTCACACTTGTGATGATCTGTGTAAGTATTTCCTAGGTCATGAACAGATTAACAAACCCGCCATCTATTTAATATTTTATTAAGGCAATGCACAAGTAAGGTAGTATAAAGACTATTACAAGGCCCTTAAGAATATGTTAAATGCATGTGAAATCTCTTAAGAGGGATCAGCCATATAATGGGTAAGGTAGTATGAAGACTGTTACCGATGATATCCTTTCTACATACTCGCGTTTTCCTAGACATGTCAACAACGGTACAGACAAAAGCTGGTTTTCTAAAGCCTAACCCGCACATTCCTCAACAAGACGCAACATCAAAAGGATCTATAACCTAAGTTTCATGCAATCATAGATAAATACAAAGGAGGGGTTTAGCCTCGCATGTTATAAGGAAAGCAAGAAGATAAAGCAATCAAACAACACATAGACATATTGAATGATCAATGATAAATAACCTTACTTTATTAAAACATGGATTCAAGGAAATACATTAGGGTTTTGAGGCCCTAAGAATGACCTATAAAGCTGCTAAAAAGACTAGGGTTCGTCTCCCTAGGTTAATACAAAGTTATCCCAAATTACACACTTAAAACCCTAAAAACGGATTTATATTTATAGAGATATCGACGCGACGGCGTCGCTTTGTAATCTTGACGCCATCGCCACGTAGATGATTCTAGATATACTTTAAGGCGGTTACGTCCTGACGTCGTCGCTAAATCTCTGACGCCGTCACCATGAAAGTCTTGATGCTGTCGCTTTATGGATGCGACGTCGTCTCTAGGCTCTGAGTGCACAATTCATCATGGTTCTTGGTGTAGAGTCGTAATCTTGTCCGTTTCTTCTCCAAATGAGCCCAAGTCACGTGTATTTCTTCCAATTGCCATCCAAGTGCTAAAAACCTAAAAACAAACGATTAAGCACATAGTCTGGGTATATTTGCATGATTTAAGGGGTTAAATGACCCCAAAATAGTGTATTAAATGACATCTCATCAAATACCCTTACACTTAGGATTTGCTTGTCCTTAAGCAAATGGACTTTTCTACCTAGACAATAGAAATAAGAGGGTCATTTAAATTACTCTTTAAAAGCTTTTTACCACATAATCTTCTAGACCTCGTAATTAAAAGCACGAAAAGTATATACTAGCACCTCACATAAGTGTTTGGGATTCTCTCTTTCTCTCGGGTGTATAATAAATTATAACAAATATAGGGAAATGGAAAATCAACACTCATTACCTGTCATAGCATATAAATTACGATAGGCTTGGTAAAAGATCAAACCTCCATCGCTAGGCGCAAGCATTATTCATTACTGTCAAATAGGTTATTTTTAAGGGTTGTGGGGTGTAGTTTAAGATAACATTTACAAAAATGGAAACGGATGAGATACATTTAGGGAGTGACTTTTGGGTAAATTTAGGGTGAAAGGGTTAGCTAATTATTTATACGAATACACGCTGGTTTGGTTGCTAAGCCAAGACTCAGACAAAGATATACAAACTCTATAAAACTCTACATCAATCTCTTTCTTTTTCTTTTCTTGACTCTAATATAAACATAAACATAAGCAAATGAAAGCTAATGAAGTGTTATTTTATACACTTTTTCAGGGCCGTTTAACCCCTTAAATCATGTGTTTATGCCCAAAATAGGTACTTAATCGTTCTTTTTCAGGTATTTTGCATTTGGAAGGCATCTGGAAGAAATACACGTGACCTGGGCTCATTTGGAGAAGAAACGAACAAGACTACAGACCTACACCAACATTGCTTAAGAATTTCTCCTCAGATGCTGGAGACGGCGTCACAGATTACATGTAATGCCGTCACAATTTCTACCACCACGGCGTCACAAGATATCACGACGGCGTCAGCCCGCACGACCCAGCCTAAGATCTAGAATATTCTTATCACAACGGTGTCATGATTAAAACGCGACACCGTCACAGTGATTTCCTATATATACAAACCTGAAATTAGGGTTATAAGTGTGTAACTTTAGAGTAAAAGAAAGGGAAGAACCCTAGTTCCTTTGGCAGCTGTTAGGGATGTTTTTAGGGCCTCAAAACCCTATTGTACTTCCTTCAATTCATGTTTTAATTAAGTAAGACTATCTTAATCATTCAATATGTCTTGTTGTATGATTCTTATCTGTTCTTGCTTTATCTTTAACATGCTTGGCTAAACCTTCTATTATGTTTATTTATGATTGTATGGAACCTAGAATGTAGATCTCAGTGGTGTTGCTTCTTGTGATGGATGTACATGTTAGGCTCTAGAAAATCGGCTCTTGTTTGCATTGCTGTAGATATGTCTAGGGAAACATGATTGTGTAGAAAGGATACCATCGGGTAACAATCTTCATACTACCTTGCCCCTTAATATGGTTGATCCACTCTTAATATATTTCACAAGAAATTAATATAATCTTAGGGGCCTTCTAATAGTCTTCATACTACCTTACTTGTGCGTTGCCTTAACAGAATATTAAATAGACGGCGGGTTCGTGTAATACGTTCATGACTTAGGAAATAATTAAATAGATCATCACAAGTGTGGCAAAGCAACAACACTAGGAGAGGCAATCTAGGGAGTAATACATGATTAAATAAACACAGTCTTTTATTATATTGTTATCACTAGTAGCGTAGTTTATTTAGTTTAATAGCTAAAACCAAACACACCTCTCAAATATATGATTTTACATGCTTTTCTATAAACATAAAAACACAAAAAGAATCTTCTCTCAACCTTTAAAATTCTATTAGACCATGATCAAGCCTTCCCAACCTATTCCCCTAGAGAACGATAACAACCCCCCAAGTCTTGCCTATACTACTACTACAACGGCCATGTACTGTGCCTAGGGAGTTATAAAACTTCGTGTTAAAGTCTTATGACAACCGCATCAAGTTTTGGCGCCACTGTCGGGAAATAGTTAGGTTTTGATAATAGTTTAGCTTAGTTCTACTCTCTTGAATCCTTTTAAGTAAGATTTAATTTCTGCATATTAGCTTTCTTGTAGTCTATCTTTTCTTTGTGTTATCTATTTTGTAAATCCACCACCATGACACGTAGCACCGTTAAGAGGTTAACGAAACCTCTCGACGAACCCAAAAGATAATTCTGAAGCCTTAGGAGGGCCGCTTGGAAATCACAACAAAACGAATCTCTAGCCTTAGCCAGAAAAAACCTCTTTGATGATGAAGCATCCTCTTCCAACCACATTGAACCAAAACCACTAACCCCCCTCAAAACCTTACATGAACACTCTCACCCCAATTTTGTCAGCTTCCAAAACCCTGTCAGCCTCCCAGCCAAACAGACAAGGAACATCGTTGACTCATGCGACATCTTGCTAATCCAAAGGACGTGCACGTTCCAAGGATTAAGAAGCGAGGACCCTCTCCGTCATGTCAAGCACTACTTAAGTATCGTCGATAACATACATGCTAACGGAACCATAAGGGATGCATCTAGGCTACACTTCTTCCATCTCTCCCTTAAGGGAAAAGTGGCAGAATGGTTTGACAGATTATCCCCCGCCCAAATCACGACATGGGATCAGCTCATAACACGATTCTTTAAATACTTCTTTCTGGTAGGACGCACTTCATCCCTGAGAGATTTAATCCTTCGGTTCAAACAAGGGGATGAAGAACCTATCAAGAATGCCTAGATCCATTTCCAGGACCTAATTAAACAGGTCCCTCATCATGGAATACATAAACGGCTTCTGGTACAGATCTTTTATGATAACATAACCCGGGACAACCATTGGAAACTCGATCAATTCGCTCAGTTCCGCTTTGGCTCTCTCACCGAAGAAGAAGGGTGGGACCAAATTGATGAATATGTCCAGTATCAAGATGATATGTAGGACGACGTGTCACCACCCATAAACGTTTCTTCCATTGCGGAAGCAATGCAACCCACACTCAGGGGACGCCTAAAAATCACTTGCAACCAAATCTCCTACCTCAAAACGCTTACTCAAGAGATCGGGTTGAAGAACCCCTACCTAATCTGCGACTACTGTGGAGGGTCCTATGGAATTGATGAATGCAGGCAGACCAACCTGGCTGAGCAGGTATGCTTATCTGGAGGAGACATCTACAATGATCCTTCCCTTCTTAGGTTCTATCAGAACAACGATACCCTACCATGGGGAAATAGCCAATGTAAAGAAAAAGGAGAGGACGACCCCGAATGGATTGTTAGAAGTAAGTTTGAAGATGAGCTTGCCAAATTTATGCTCGAAAAGAAGTCCCACGCAAAAGGGATAGGAGAAATGCTTCACCAGCATCGTAAAGAATTACATGAACAATAATCCCAAATCCTCTCCACGATTAGGAAAAGCGAAACCCCTAAACCCGAAGCACTAACGTTTGCCATAACAACCAAGTCAGGAGTTAGCACCCAAGACCCACCTTTTCCAGCTTCGTCACAATCAACATCTTACTACCTCACTGAAAAGGAAACCAAAAAGAAGGGCCTAAGAGCACCGAACCAAGCATTATACAAGAACCCGCCCTGTGGTCATCCATCTTTTACCAACCTTCCAAGACATCTAATGCGCCCTTTCCTTCCATATTAAAAAAGCAGAAAAAGGATGACGAGGACGAGTGGCTTCTCTCGATCTTTAAGCAAATTCATATCAATCTTCCATTTCTAGAGGCCATGATCCACATGTTAAAGGGAGCCAAGGTTCTAAAGGACCTTCTCTCCTACAAGGAAAAACTCAAAAAAGTAGCTTCTTTAGTCAAACTTAGCGAAGAATGCTCCACTATCGTCCAAAGAAGCTTACCCCAAAAAGAAGGAGATCCAGGAAGCTTCACACTGCCTTGTCTTATCGGACCCCTAGCAGTCAAAAATGCCCTTGCTAATCTGGGGGCAAGCATTAATCTCATGCCACACTCTCTTTTTTGATGATTAGGGATTTCTAAACTCAAACCTACCAGAATGAGCATTTAACTAGTCGATCGATCTATCAAATACCCCATTGAGGTCTATGAGAATCTATTGGTAAAGGTTAGCAAGTTCATCTTCCTTGTTGACTTTGTAATCTTGGAAATGGACAAAGACGAGCTAGTCCCAATCATTCTAGGACGGCCCTTCCTCGCCATAGCAAGAGCCGTAATTGATGTTCATGAAGGAAAATTGAGTTTAAGGATCATAAGTGAAACCGTTACCTTTAACATTAGGAAATCCATTAAATCCAAACACTCTCGTGACTACTACCTATACTGCGCCGATCACACTGCTAAGCTGGTCCAGGAACAATAGGTCGACACAATAGACCACAACGGAGAATGGACTAAAGAAGAAGAAAAGATAAATTCTAATGAGGCGCTTGCATTTTCCTTCTACCTGAGAACGGAACCTGTTGAACCACTCAAATGGAAAGCCTCGGAAAATTGACTAAAACTGACAAACATGGAACCACCCAAACTTGAGTTAAAGGAATTACCCGAACACCTTGAGTAAGATTTCCTATAGGAAAACAACCAACTACCAGTGGTCGTCTCATCCGCCTTATCTACCATTGAAAAGGCCAGGCTCCTCGAGGTTCTGAGGAATCATAAAGGGGTGATCGCCTGGAGTATTGCGGACATAAAAGGGATTGACTCATCCTTCTGTACTCACAAAATCCTCATGGAAGATGAGTTCAAACCAAGCGTCCAACCTCAAAGGCGGGTAAACCCCAACATCAAGGAGGTAGTAAAAAAAGAGGTCACAAAACTCCTTGACACAGGATTAATCTATCCCATCTCTGATAGTCCCTGGGTGAGCCGTGTTTAGGTTGTTCCAAAGAAGGGAGGAATGACCGTGGTAAAGAATGAAAATGATGAGCTCATCCCACAACGAACGGTAACTGGATGGCGTGTATGCATCGACTATCGTAAATTAAATAACGCCACCCAGAAGGATCATTTTCCACTTCCGTTTATCGATCACATGCTCAAACACCTAGCTGGGCATGAATACTACTGCTTTCTAAATGGGTTTTCAGGATACTTTTAAATCCTTATCGCACCTAAAGATCAGGAGAAAACCACATTCACCTGCCCCTATAGGACTTTCACATACAAATGAATGCCCTTTGGATTATGCAATGCCCCAACAACCTTCTAACGTTGCATGACGGCCATATTTCATGAGCTTATCAAGGATTTCATAGAGGTATTTATGGATGATTTCTCCGTCTTTGGTAGCTCTTTCGACCACTGTTTAAAAAACCTTGAAAAGATGCTAAAACGGTGCGAAGAAACCAACCTTGTGTTAAACTAGGAAAAGTGCCATTTCATGGTAAAGGAAGGAATCATCCTCGGACATAAGGTGTCAGGTTTTGGGATTGAGGTCGATAAAGCAAAAATAGAGGCAATCTTTAAACTGCCATATCCCATGAATGTAAAAGAAATTCGAAGCTTTCTAGGGCATGCTAGTTTCTATAAAAGATTCATAAAAGACTTCTCACAAGTCGCATGCCTAATGACCCAACTCTTAGTTAAAGACGCACCGTTTAACTTCTTCGAAGAATGCATCCGAGCATTCGATAAGATGAAATGTAAACTGACACAAGCACCAATCATGATCAAGCCAGATTGGTCATTACCATTTAAAATCATATGTGACGTAAGTGATTATGTTGTCAGGGCAGTGCTAGGGCAAAGGATCGACAAACATTTCAAGCCCATACACTAAGCCAACAAAACAATGAATGAAGCGCAAGAAAACTACACTACTATCAAAAAGGAGCTCCTGGCTGTAGTCTTCGCATTCGACAAATTTCATCAATACCTGGTCTTATCCAAGACCATTGTCTTTACAGATCATTCTGCCATGTGGTATCTCTTTAAAAAGCAAGATGCAAAACCATGGTTAATTCTATGGATCCTGCTACTATAAGAATTCGATATTGAGATCTGCGATAAGAAAGGTGCTAAAAATCTAGCAACTGATCATCTCTCTCGACTTAAAAACCCCGACCTTGAAAACCTAACCAAGGCTGAAATAAGGGACTTATTTCCTGAAGAATGATTAATGATGATTTCTGACAAGGACAACGAACCATGGTATGCTGACTATGCTAACTATTTAGCTAGCCAAATACTGCCCTTCTGATCCACCCGTCAAGAGAAGCAAAAATTCTTCAGCGATTTGAGGCATTACTTTTGGGATGAGCCCTTCCTATTCAAACAATGTGCCGACCGAATCATATGAAGGTGCGTGGCAGAAGATGAGGCAGCACAAATCCTTCAACAATGTCATAGTAGACCATCTAGAGGACATCATGGCATCCCCATTACTGCACGAAAGTTTTCGAGGCCGGGTTTTACTGGCCACATATCTTCCGAGATGCATGCAATACAAATTTGCGATGCATGTCAACGAGCAGGGAACATCTCATCAAGGGACGAAACACCTTAGAAATATATCCAAGTTTGCAAAATATTCAACGTTTAGGGAATTGACTTTATGGGACCATTCCCCTCATCTAACAGAAACAAATACATCCTGGTTGCTATTGACTACGTATCAAAGTGGGTAGAAGCCTAGGCCTTTCCCACCAGTGATGCTCGGAACATAGTAAACTTCCTCAAGAGGCTATTTGCATGATTTGAAATATTAAAAGCCCTTATTAGCGATAGAGGTACTCATTTCTGTAACTACCAAATGGAAAAAAGCAATGAAAATATATGGAATGGTTCATCGATTCTCAACTGTGTATCACCCTCAGACGAACGGGCAGGTCGAGAACACAAACCGGGTAATCAAACGTATCCTTGAGAAAACCGTTAGGAACAACAAGAAAGATTGGTCCTATAAATTAGATGATGCATTATGGGCATTCCGGACAACGTTTAAAACCCCTTTAGGAATAACCCCATTCATAATAATCTACAGCAAGGCATGCCATCTCCCTTTTAAATTAGAGCACAAGGCCTACTAGGCCATTAAGAAATGCAACCTGAACCTTACAAAAGCTGGGGAAAACCGCTTCTTACAAATCAATGAGCTGGATGAAATGAGGCTCGATGCTTATGAAACATCCATCTCATATAAGGAAAGAACAAAAAGATGGCACGGTAAATGGATAAAAGCACCGACTAATTATGAAGAGGGTGATAAGGTATTCCTCTTCAATTCATGCTTAAGGCTGTTCCCAGCAAAACTGAAATCAAGATGGTACGGACCATTTTCTGTGAGCAAGGACATGAAAAATAGCGCAATTGAGTTATACGATGAGGATGGGGACGGATTCATCGTAAGTAAACAACGGGTGAAACCATATCAAAAAGTTGTATTAGACACCAACAAAGATGATGATATAACTCTGGACGATGAAGAAGAAGTCACATAAAGACGTATGACTTCGAGTCTAGCTACAAAACTCGCTAATAAAGAAAAGCGCTTTTTGGGAGGCAACCCAATATTTACTTTTCCCGCATATTAGGAGTGTCATATGTGTTTTAATTCTTTACTGTTTGTTTTATTATGTTTGAATTATCTTGTAATCATGCTTTGTTTGTTTGTAACTTCGTCTTATTTACAATCAAAGGTATTTTGCTACAAAACAGTGTAGGGGAATTATCCGGTTTTTAGAACCAAATTAAAACATGTTAAATAATTTGTTTAGATTAATTCGTGATAGTTTCGAGTCATATGAGGAAATTGTCAAATCTCTAGTTTTATGTAGCTATTTATACAAGAATTAACTTATGGAATCAAGTACAAGAAATTTTTCATCAAAAACAAAATTTTTGTTTTCACAGAACGTGGAGACGGCGTCACGATTTATACACGACATCGTCACCACGACACCTGTGACGGGGTCAGGGTAATCCTGACGGCGTCAAAC
>BQNB010027534.1:6652-57542 GCA_026074375.1 Tanacetum coccineum
TGGAATATTAAGTCATAGATAATAATCCCCATAATTGTTTTCCATGTGGGTCTTCTCGCGAGTCGGGTCGGGTCAGATCATCGGGTCAGTCCAGATCGCCTGCATCAATCAATACATAATCCTAATATAAAAGGGTCTCTACGTAAATCTAAAGACGTTTATTAATTACGCTAATAGATAAACGTTAGTCAATAAGATATAGGATATCAGATTCCCATATTTAAGCATTCTAAGAGCTCCAGGTACCATAACGCCGTGGGTGGTGGCGTTAACACCGTTGCCGGTGTTATGGTACCGTCCGGCAAAAAACCTCGACGGCGTTGGTGGTGGAGTTACCACCCCAATGCCTTGTTAAGGCTCACTTTAAAAAAAATATATATATAACGGCTATATTAGCCTTATTTTTTTTTATTCAAAAAATGCCGGTAACGGCTAGTTTTTAAAAAAAAAACAATTTTTTTTTAAAAAAAAGTGGCTAACGGCTAGTTGAATAAATTTTTTTTTTTCAAACTATTTTTACCCACTATATATATCTCATTTCATCCTCAATATTCATCATCAACCTACACATTCAATCTTCATCCAATCTTCATCTTCATTCTTCAAAAAAAATGGCCGACTTTCCCAATCAAGGTTCGTTTTGGAGCCTCCTTAACTCCGGCACAATGGGTTCCGACTCTACCTCGAATTCTGCATTCCCCGGCTTTTCTAGCCAAACTCCGATGACTCCCGAGCAATTTGCTTTTCTTCAAACTCAACAAGAAGCTTTTATTGCATTTCAACAAACTTACCAAAACATTTCAACAAACCCACCACAACAACAAAGCCAATCTTCAAACTCATTTCCACAACAAACCGACTCCCAACCCAAAAAATCCCGAGTTAAACACGTGGCCAAAAGATCAAAAGGAAAAGAGGCCGAACCGACGGGTGAAGTTACTTTACGTTGGTCCTCGGACGAGGAAGCGTTACTTGCCGAGTGTTTCGTTGCGGTATCCGAGGATCGTAACGTCGGGCGGTCACAAGCGAAGGACACGTTTTGGGTTCGGGTTATGCACGAATTTAATCGGAAAAATTTCCAAAAACGTACCAAGGATATGTTGACAAGCAAATGGACGACTTTGAACCATCATTGCCAAAAGTTCAACGCAATATACAAAAGGTGCCATCGGTTGAAAAAAAGTGGCGAGAGTGAGGTTGATTTGATGGGCCGGGCTCGGGGAATGTACCAAGACGAGAGTAAAAATTCATCGTTTAATCACGAAAAAGCTTGGGCGATTTTGCGACAACACGCAAAATGGGACGCACCCGAAGTTGCACCGGTTGATTTAACCGAAGACGAACCGGACGATTTTCACGCAACGGTTAACACCGACGAGCTATTCGGTGCCGATCCAAGACCTCGTCCACCCGGGAAACAACGCACCGGAAAAAAACCCAAATCCGACACATCGGCGAGCACCGGGGGAAGTCAATCGTCCCAATTCGGTGATTTTGTGTCTCACGAGCTTCGTCTCAAACGGGAGGCCGCCGAAAAGGCGTTTGAGGCGTCGAAAGACAAAGACGAGACGATTAAAAGTTTGGAGGAGTTGCGATTTCTCGCCCTTAGCACGAAGGATTTGTCGGACGACGACGCCTATTGGATCGAACGGAAAAAGGCTCAAATCAAAGCCAAGCTACGCGCCGAAATGCCGATGGAACCGAACAACGAAGACGACTCCGACGAGTAGTTTTTTTTAATAAAATTCGAATGTTTAATTTTTAAGTTTGTGTAATTTTTTTTTAATTTCGGTTGTAATTTTTTTTAGGAATTGTAATTTTAATTTTTAATGAATGAAAATGAATTTATTTAGTTTTAAAAGTGATGAAAAAAGAAAAAATAGTGGGTCCCAAAAAGTGGTGTTATTGAGTTATGGTTACCTGGGTTTTTTTGGATGTGAATGTGAATGTGAAAAAGCTGACGTGGCACCCCATAACTTGGTGTTACCAAGTTATGGTACCTGGAGCTCTAAGGATTGAAGTTTGAGTGAACGATGGACAAATCCACGAGCATGAGAGTCTTCATAATCTAGGGCAATCCTAAACTTAAAACACAAGTCACGAAACACGAGAAAGGAAAAGGCGAGCCTCCTCTCGTCACACTTATTAGAAAATAGAAAACGAAGATAGAAACACGGGTTGCCTCCCGAGAAGCGTTTGTTTTTGTGCGAGTCTCTAGTTTGACTCTCCCCTAATTCCTTTGTCCTTGGGGCAGAAACAGAATAATGGAAAAATCATCATCGGACTTTCATATGCTGCCAACTCTAAGGAATAGAAACTATAAGCGTGGATGCCGGGGTCAAAAATGGTGTCCTCACTCCCGGAGGAGAGAAAAATAAGAGATTTCACAAGATAGGTAAGAAAAGGAAGAAAGATTTTGATAACAAATATGAGGAAAAGATAATGGCGATCCTCAAAGGTAAACCTCACATTTTCCTTAATCTTTAAATTATTAATTTAAGGTTCCTCATTTAAGCTTTTTAGGTCATGATCTAAAAACACCTCAGGAGGGAGATTATGTATAGTATCATTAATAAACAAACTCTTAAGATAGATTATATCTCCCTCCGAATCATGAAAACCGTCCTTAATTTTCGTAGAAACATCAATATCTAGAAAAGCATCGATCTCATCAATATCGCCTCATGGGTCGAAACACTCATCCTCATTAGCATCGGAAAGAGGTGTGACTAGCAACACTGGCTCATCAAGGTTAGAAACTTAAGAGTCCCTGTTCTCGATGTCCTCTAACACTTCATTAAAAAGAGGATTTATGCCACTAGAGATGTACTCGACATTAAATTCAAAAAGAGGGTTCGAATAGAAGATTTAATCATCACAAAATTACCCCCTAAAACGTCAAGAGGGGGAGAATCATCAATAGAAGATTTAATCGTTTTAAGTTCCTCAAAATGAAGTTCTTTCAGAGGGAGAGGAGATGATAGATCATCATTTAATAACTTCTCAAGTAGAAGAATGTCCCCCTCTGAATAAAGTTAGCATCACCAATTACCCGGTGGAAATGGGTCAAGAAGAGTGAGTTCATCGACGAACTCCTCGAGAAGAGAATCACTAGTCTCAAAAGGTGTGAGACTAGGAAAGAGAATTAGAAAGAGGAGTGGTACTGCCACTATAGGGATGAGTTAATTTCTTTAACACTTTAGAGAAACGATCCTCGCATGTGATGTCAATGAAATTAATCATGTTAATCGACTCATTTGCATGCTTTTGAGGATGTTTTGAAGTGTTATCAGCATGAAAGATTAATTTTTCATCTTCGTCTCTCAAAATAAGCTCTTCTCCGAACACGTCGACTAGAGCACGAGCCGTCCTCAAAAAGGGTCTCCCTAAAATAAGGGGAACACGAGGATCGACATCGTAGTCGACGACAACGAAGTCAGCTGGAAAATGAAACTTTCCTACTTTCACAATGACATCTTCGGCAACTCCAACCGGATAAGCAACCGATCGGTTTGCGAGCTCGAGAGTCATGCGAGTATGAGTAAGTTCCGGGAGCGAAAGCTTCTTCCATACGGAAAGAGGCATTAAGTTGATGCTAGCGCCAAGATCGGCCAAGGCTAAGCACTCATCTAGCTCTGGAAAATCACAAGGAATAAGAAACTTGCCGGGGTCTCTAAGTTTTTCGGGCAACTTTTTAAGGAGCACCGCCGAACAATTCTCATTTAATGGAGTATTTGCCAATTCGAATAATTTCTCCTTATTACTAAGGAGACTCTTAAACGTAGAAGCGAACTTAGGTATGTGAAGAAGAGCATCCGCAAAGCTAATGTCGAAGTGTAATTTTTGAAAATTTTGAAGGAATTTCAACATTTGATTATTAGCTTTCTCTCGGAGCTTTTGGTCGTTAAGCCTTGAAGGATAAGGTATCGAAGGTTTCGGATTAGGTTTTGGAGCAACATCGGGCTCTGGAATATTAACTTAGACAACCGGAGGTTGGATGTGTGCGGTACTTGCTGAACTTGTAGTTTGCACCTTGTCCTTTGTCACCTCTGGTTCATGTTCCACTTCCTTTGGAAGAGGAGAAGAAGTAGGTGGAATCGTAGGTCCATCATAAGAAACACCACTTTGGGTAGTAATGGCTTTCAAGTCACCTCTCGGGTTAGCAACGGTATTACTAGGAAGTGATCCCGAACCCAAGGGACTATTCATTTGAAAAAAACTGCTCATCATGTTCTTTATATCATTCTTTAACTCATTGCTCTGATTCTTCATTGTAGTCTGGACTTCATTCTTAAATTCTACCTTTATATTGTTTATTTGATTTTGCATAACTCTCACATTAACATCATTAGTCTTCATGTAGTTTGAGAAATCATTCGAAGGTCCAACTTGAGTTTGATTAAGCAGAGCTTGATAATTCTAATTTCCTTGATTAAAATGATTCTGATTGTATCCTTGATTCTGATTATACCGGTTCTGATTGTTTTGCACATTCGGTTGAGGAAAACCGGGTGGTCTCATTTGATTACTAGCACGATAATTAGTTTCTCCTTGAGGACGGTATCCTTGACCTCCTTGATTGTAGGTCCCTGTAGCTGCAGAAGCATAAAAAGTGTTGCCATCGGTAGCAAGACACTCATAGTAAGGATGCGGTCCACCATAAGTAACATAAATTTCTTCTATAGCTTTAACGGGAGCTGGTGAAGGAGTCTTGTTCTGAAGAAGCATAGCCTTAACGGCGTCAGTAAGAGTGGTAATCTCCGGTAGATAAACGGGAGTAGAAGAAGAAGTAGTACTTGCTTTTGAAACAACCGGTTTGTTTCTTGAAGTGCGAACTTTTGGCTTATTCTCATTAATAGTCAAGGCATCTCGAGGAGTACAGTTCAAAAGATTACCACCGGTGGCTAGAGAATCTTGATCGGATTGTGTCAACGCATTGTAAAATGTGTCGATTTGATACAATTCTGAAAAACCATGGTGTGGGCATTTACGAAGGAGATCTTTAAAACAATCCCATGCCTCACTAAACGTTTCATCAAACCTCTGCTGAAAATTTGTGATGTCGTTCTTGAGATTCGTAGTCTTCGAAGGAGGAAAGAAATAATTCATAAACTTAGAAACGAGATCTTCCCATGTATGGATAGAACGAGGGGGTTCTTTTTCAAGCCAAATCCGGGCTGCCCCCTCAAGAGAAAATGGGAAAAGCATCAACTTGATAGCTTCATGTGGAACATTTTTGTACTTAAGCGTAGAAGTGATCTTATTAAACCAACGAATATGAGAATGGGGATCGTCCCTCTCAAAACTATGAATTTGACTCGAAGTTACTAGCTGAAGTAACCCGAATTTTAACTTAAAATTTTCGACAAGTATAGGAGGAAGAACAATTGCATCTCTATAACCCTCGGTGGGTGCTTGGAGTAATTCCGACATAATACGCGTATCCGTCATAGTAGCAACGGGAGTCTCTACAATAGTACGAAGCTCGGGTTCGACTATTTGCTTGGAACGTCTACGATTACGTCGCTTCGAAATCGTGGAAGATTCAACAATTAAATATGATGAAGAGCGGGTGCGCATGCACTAAAAAAACAAAATAAGAGAAATAAATCTAGATTTTTTTAACCGATAGTCAAAGGTGCACGGTAGCTCTATAGAAAATGCACAAAGAAGCGAAGGAGCGGGTAAGCGCGAAGCGTTTTAAAAACCTTCTCCTTTCGGGTCGAAGTTCGTAGGATCAACCCTCCTTATACCCCTCTTATAGTTTGTTAATCTAAAGGTGAGCCGATTTAACAATTGACAACACAGTTTATTTTGAGGTTTTTTTAATTTTTTTTGTAATTTTAAATACTTTAGGAAAAATATTTTTGGTGTTTTAATAAATCCACAAATATAAATTGAGAAGAATAAAATATTTTTGTATTTTTTAAGTTTTATATAAAAGTAAATGAAAAATAATAAAGAAATGTAAAATATATATTCACAAAAAACGATAACTTCACGGGGAAGGGTCTTCAATGCGCTAATCTTCAAACTTCAACGCGATAATCGTTTCACACTTCCCCGGAAACGGCGCCAAAAAATTGATTCGTGTTAAATAGTATATATATATATATATATATATTAAGCAAATTAGGCAAATCACTCTTGTGAAAGAGTAATAAGCTAATCACTAATAAAATATATTTCCGGAAAGTATTGATGAGAAAATTGCCCTTAGGAAAGGATAAAGTTCAAATCGTTCCTGAATCGTTTTCCCAACGAAGCGTGAATATTGAAAATCTTGTTTCGGTTCGTGATCGCGTGCTTGAATAATCGATATTTTGGATTTTGGATTTTAAATCTAATAACATAAAGGGAAAGCATATAAAGGCACGCTAATATAGGAATTAAGGCAATTTAAAGTTCTAACGACATTTAAAGCAATTAAAAACTAATTAATAACTAAAATTTACTAACTAATTAACTAAAAATGACAAATTAAAACTCTAAAAACTCAAAATGCAAATTTTTTAAACTAATATTTAAAAACAGAAACTATTTTTTATAAAATTTTAAACTAATTAAAACTATTTTTAAAACTAAATGAGACTAAAAATTAAACTAAAAATATTAAACTTAATCCTAAAAATTTGAGAAAATTTATAAAAATTCTAGACACTAATTTTGAGGTTTACAAAGAAAAACGGATCAAAAAGCTTGTACCAATAAGCTGTGAAAATTCAAATTAGCAAAATAAGCTAAAACTAAACTAGTATAAGAATTAAATGATGCAAAGGTATAACGAAAAAGACCCAAGGGCGCAGTGTTAAGGTGTGTGTGTGGTGTGGGGGAGGTCACAGGTTCGAGTCCTGTGACAGTCCTTTTTTGCAAAACATTTTTTTTAATTTTCTTTTTGAAACAACTAAAGATTAAGGGAAAATAAGCAAATTTAATAAAGGGCTTAAAGCTAGAACTTATTAATAAGCTAGAAAAAGATTGATCAAAGTGACAGTTGGCTTATTTGACACTTAGTTAAAACTAGATATCTAGCTAAATCTGCTAGCTTATTTAGAATTCAAAAGGCAATAAGAAAAACAATAAGCAGGAAACAGACCTAGACCTAGACCTAATAAGCACTAATGACTAGCAATAAGTAAACACAATAAGCTAAAAAGCATCAAAAAGCATTTAGATAGTTAACTCTAAAGAAATTTTAAGGACTAATACCACTACTTTAAGCTAAGAATTAGAACTAATAAGCAATGAAAATAAGCTAAAAACTGAAAACAGATTTAAGACTAGACTCAAAGATCACAAATAAGCCAGAATTAAGCAAATTAGTTTAAGAAATAAGTTAGAAAAGATTAAATGAAAATGACAGTTTACTTTGTTATTTTTGACTTTTTGACATGAAAATGACAATATGCAGCCTAAGTTTTAAGACTCAAAAGCATTATTGACAAACTTAAAACTTGAAATAGATTGATACCAGACTAAAATAAGCTAAATACAACCAAAACAAATCAAAGATAAGCTAGAATCTGACCACAAATGAATTGCATAAAGAGGCTTTTAAGAATAGGTCATGAACAAACACTACTTGACTAAATTTTGTCCAAAACATTTAAAAGGTTATTCCTAAGTTTAGTAACTAAAGACAGATGTATAATAATGCAATTGAAACTAATTTTAAGCATAAATACTACAACTCTAATAAACTTTGGAAAAAGTTCATCAAATTGACAGTTTAAAAAACCAATAGTCAAACAGACTTGAGTTTGAAAAGACTAAACTATAAAACCTAACAAATCTTATTCTTAGCTTATGAAAACTAGCATTTAGACTAATTTTGAGCTTATGAAATCCATTTGAATATCTACAAACAAGTTGCACACACTTTCTTATACCAAAACTGCTTATCCCAAACACCCCTTTAAATTTAGAAAATCCACTTTTAAGCTAATTTAGACCTTAATAAGCATTGAATTGCTAAAACAGATTAATAACTAACATTATTAAAGACTAATAAGCATAAATCTTATAGAAATAAGCACTAAATTCTAAGCTAAACTAATAGGCAGTTATGACTTCTAATTAAGCAGTTTGATATAAAACTCAAGTTAAACTAATTCTAATGATGTAAACTAGAAATTTAAGACATAATAAGCTAACATAAGACAGATTAAGCATATTTAAACACTAATAAGCACAAATTAAGCAGTTTAATAACCAGGAAATTAAGCTAAAATGAATAAAAGTGAACATACCATTGTCCTTTGCTCAAAACAAGGACTATAATTGCTCTAAGAGCTAATCTACAAGCTCCAGCTTATTTTCATAAGCTGGTACAGTCCCATAAGCCCATCTATTTATGGCTTATCATCCACTTTTAAGCTTAAACTGATTTTGAGGTGATTTAAGTGACAAGGCTTATTCAGTTAAGCTATAAGCAAGCTTAACTGAATAAGTATTAGCTATTTAAAGTAGTGAGAGCTTATTGAGCTTATCAGGTAATATCTAAACACATTTTAGATGAATTTGCATAATAGTAAAAACATAAATTCAAAGCACAATTAAAAGGAAAACTGAAATTTTATTAATGATAAAAGAGTTACAAGCTTTTAAAACTAAAAATACAATAAGCAAATACAATAAGCTGAAATTTAAGCTTAACACTAGAAAAAACTACTAAAAACTATCTCCCTCCTCTGAGTGATTGAGCCTCTATTTATAGTGAGCGAGAGAAGGATCCAGAAGAAGAGGAGCGTCTTCAAGCACCTAATCTTAGCCTTTGATTCATAACCCACTTCCATCCATTATTTTCAGCCCTTAGATTGCCTCCACGTTTTATTAGCCAATAGGACACCTTGGGATTGCCAAGGTGTCAGTGATTGATGTCATACCTTGCCACGTTGGTTTTCTAGAAGGAATCGAGCGTGTGGAGTGGTGGATTTTACCCTGTGTTAATGGTTGAAGTGTAAAAAACGGGAGGGGAGATGATAAACAGTGATTTTGACCAAGTTATTAATAAGGTTGACTTGGATAGGTTTTGGATTTGGGCTTGGTTTATAACTTGGGCCGTTTTGGAATGGATTTAGGAATTTGGACTTGGTATTTATATTAGGCATAGTTTATATATTTCAAGTATTAATGGGATGACTTGGCCCATTAAACGGGTACGGGTTGGCCCATCAAAGATGAAAAACGTCCCCGGCTTCGTTTTCTCACGCTCTTCTAATCTCGTGCTCGGTTTTGTCCTTTTTGGCTTTATTTTTGTCCATTTTCGATATATCCGTTAACAGCACAGTACAATTAATAAAACACACATATACAATGTATTTTTCATGCATTTTTGGTCATTTAAGCCCGTTTTAATAAAGAAAATTAATATGTGATTAAACACATATCAGTATGCAATTATTGAGAGACAGACTTGTTAGCTGGTCATCAAAAAGGCAGAAAAGCGCTACGATATCCAGTACGGAAGCTGAATATATAGCCTTGTCTGGCTGTTGTGCTCAAGTCCTTTGGATGAGATCATAGCTTACCGACTATGGTATTGGATTCAATAAAATTCCAATGTACTGTGATAAAAAAAGCGCTATTGCCTTATGCTGCAACAATGTTCAACATTCTCGATCAAAACATATTGACATCAGATTCCACTTCATAAAAGAGCAAGTTGAGAACGGATTAGTAGAGCTTTACTTTGTCAATACGGAGTATCAGCTAGCGGACATCTTCATTAAAGCCCTTGGAAGAGAAAGAATTGAATTTCTTATCAACAAGCTGGGAATGCGAAGTTTTACGTCGGAGACTCTAAAACAATTGGCAGACGAAGCAGAAGAATAGTGGTGGTACCTATTCAAATATCCTGTATAATATGTATATATATTAAAAACCATAAAAACCAAAAAGATTTTCCATTTTCAGAAAATCTTTATAAAAAACAAAATATAAAAATATAAAATCTTTAAAACCAAAGAAAAAATTAAAAATTAAGAAAAATATAAAAAGAGGTAATAATGGGATGTCTTCTGAAAATCGATAACATTTATGGTCTTAGAAATGTCATTTAATAATGATACGAGGCTGTAAATGAAGTTCGAGCAGAAGTTTCAAATGTTTTCAAAACATATCAAAATGGCTTGCTATTATTTCAGATAGAAACCCGGTCATCATCTTAAAGGCAAGTATTTCAAAAAGAAAACTTGACCTTATAACAGGAATTTATTCTCGGGCATGGTCTACTTTATGACCATGCAAAGGCTTGTGATTACTTTGCATCACAACCCGTGCTTCCTATATACAATATAATAAGAGAAATCTTATTTTATTGGTAAAAAGTTGTCTTGTTTAAAATGAATCAATTAGTTTCTTTAGAATCTCACAAAAAGATTTTATAGCTAATTCAACCACTCCAAACATGTCTTTATTGTTCACTCTTTAAATAAAAAACGGATCATTTTTTGAGGGGGATAAAGTGCCATCAAATAATCTTTTAAAACGGTCTTTCAAAATAAGTCACGAAATAAACGGATAAATTTTTTATAATGACTGATTATAATTTAAAGGGAGTTAATGTATTTTAACTACAAGGGCTTTAGATGTCATTAGTTTTCAAACTTTAGGACTTATTTGCAATAAACGACCTTAGTGAAAATAGGCTTATACTACATATGATCAATATTGGAAACACCATCATAGTTTGTAGAAAGACTTAGGAATGTTGAAATACTTTTCAAAGTTTAAAAATCGTTGAAGTTTGATTCTCGCAGGGATAGATCTAGCTAATTTTAGAGTCTTACAAACACATCTTGAGTAATGTGTCTTACAAGGTTTTGCTGATTCCGAGGTGTCAAAACCAGCAAGGGGAAGGAGTAGATGTATACATGATAGACCCCATGGCCTTCTTTTGAACTTGCTTCATTGTTTGCGATGTTTTGATTTTAGCCTTCGTTGTGTCTTTTTGGGTGCACTATTTCAACCTCGTTGGGAAAGAGACATCTCGTCATCATTTAGTATGCATCATTTGAGTTACTAAGGGGAAGTGTTGGGAGAATAATTATTTAAAGTGTGATAAGAGTTCTTTTTGATTCATTTAGTGTTTTACCCGACCGGTCAATCTCTAAGATTATTCTTAAAAGAAGTAGAAATATTTGATAATAGAGGTACACATAGGTATGATAATTCCTTTAGATAGTCGGTATCTTGTAGGAAGAAATGTCTACTTCCGAGACTTAGTTGACTTTGGAGTTTTCATTTCGTCTATTTAGAGGATTTAATTTTCTACATCCAGGACTTAGTTGACTTTGGTGTTACAATTTATATCATCGTTATCCTGAAGAGAGAAATGCGCTCATCTGGGACTTAATTGACTTTGGTGTTGCGGTATCAAATTCGTGAAAGGGTTAATTGTGTACTTCGGATATCTGGGCTTTATACATCAAGACTGCTTTGACACGTTCTTCAAGAAAAGCTCTAAATCTACTCAAGAAAGGATAGTCGGTTTAGGGGAAGCTAAACAACTTTATGGAGATAATACGGAAACATCCTATGGCTGCTTCAAAGAAACCATAAGACTTACATATGTTGTCTCATCTTTCGGTTCAAACCACGACATATTATTTTTGTGGATTTGTAAATATATAAGTGATAGACTTCATTAGGCATAATATATTAGTGTTAGAGTATTAATTTGTTTAGATCACATAAATGACCCCGAACAATCAGCTTCGTTCACATCGAAGGTTACAAGACAAAGTCTAGCTCGAAAGACTAATGTTATTTAATTTTATAGTAAAAGGGGCAAGATGTAAATAGCCCAAATAGAATGCACTAAAAGTCAAACCTCTTTAGTAAAATAGACCTAGTCTAAGTTAAAAATAGTGTGAGCGACTCATTTTATTGTTTATCTTTAGGATTGTAGCCACTAGTATTTCTTTCAAACAAAAGTTCTTTTATGTTTAATCTCTGTGACAATTGATCTTGAGTTTAATCTATGGAATGATCTAGGATCCCTACAATAGCTGAAGGGAAAAGAAAACCTAATCTACAATACTACTATCCGAGTGTTTATCTCTGTGATTCCCTACCAATGACTACGATGACGTTGGTAAACTCAAGGCGAAAGCAGATATAGGTATATTTGTTGGCTATGCACCCACCAAGAAGGCGTACCGAATCTACAACAAACGAACGCGCAAGATTCAGGAAACCGTTCATGTTACCTTCGATGAACTTACCGAAGGTTTGACGTCTGTTCAAACCAGTTCAGGCCTCGCACCTCAACAATTGACCCATCCTGTGCCAAACAGGTAACAGAACTCGAACTACTACATTAACAGTCAGGATCGAAGCCGTTCTGCACTAGTTAAAAGACGCCAGAACCACCTAGTGAACCCCTCCTAACAAAGTAACATGTAACGATTTGTTTCAAAAGGTTTGATATGATGAGGTTTTTTCCGATACCTCCGGTTTGTTCCGATAACTCCGGTTAATGTTCCTGCTGCCCCGGCACCCGAGAATGCCAATGGTTCACCTTCCACAACAGTTATCTCAGAAGGCGCTCCTGCAGTTACTAAAAGCCTCTTACCTCATCAAGTACCTCTACCATACACAAGTGATTCCAGATTGATTGAAAACATCTGTTACGATCACTGTAGACAGTAATGTTTTGACACTTATAAATGCTCCTGAAACCGATTCAGAAGCATCTCCTTCCAACTCTGTCAATATCGATTTAACTCACAACAACCAATTACCTCACGTGCAAAAGTGGACTCAAGCACATCCGCTTGAGAACATCATTGGGGATAAAGATCGACCTGTATCAACCAGAGAAACAGACTTATAAAACCGAACGCGATGTGGTGTATTTCATCAAATGAATTCTTAACACATGTTGAACCAAAGACATTACACAAGCAAGCCTTAGAGCACTCGTGCTGGATTGAGGGCTATGCAGGAAGAAATTCATGATTTTTGAACGTCTAGATGTTTTGGATACTTGTACCCTGCCAAGATATATTCTTATCATCCCGCTCAATAATGATTTCAAAGTTAAGTTGGATGAATATGGGAGACGTCAGAAGAACAAAGCTCGGTTAGTGCGAAAGGATATTCGTCAGGAAGCTGGTATTGATTTTGAGGAATCCTTTGCTCCGGTTGCTAGATTAGAGGCGATCAGACTCTTCATTGCTCACGCAGCAAGTATGAACATGGTCATCTTCCAGATGGACGTGAAAACCCGCCTCCTCAACGTGCGAACTAATAAAGATAGTCTATGTTAGTCAACCAAAGGATGACTGTAGATCCATAGCACCATCGCATGTGAACCGACCTCAAGAAACTCTCTATGGGCTTAAACAAGCTCCACGTGCGTGTATGGACAAGCTATCAGCGTTTTCTCATCAAGTCAGGATTTACAACGGATGGGTCGATCCAAACATCTGTTCACCAGGAAAGCAGCAAACAAATCTAACTAGGGTACAAATATATGGTGATGATATTATTTTTGTGCCTCTACCGAAACCCCAAAGCATGCAAATTTATATTGCATTTGAGATGAAACTCAACTTTCAAGAGTCGTGAATTGGACAAATGACATTCTTTTTGGGATTACAAGTTTCTCATAGTCCCAAGAGGCATTTTTATCACAACCAATCCAAATATCACAGAAAACTTGAAAAAAGTTTTGGTTTTGACACATGCACACCCATTGACACTCCATGGCGGACCGTCCCGACCTGTGAAGACAAGGGAGGAAAGCTAATAGATCCTACACGATTTCGTGGTATGGTTGCTCCCTATTATCATTAGTGCATCTAGACCTGACATAGTATTAGCAGTTGTATTTGTGCACTGTACCAATGCAAGCCTACTGAAATCACTTACTGCTAAAAAAGCAGATCCCTTTCGCTACCTAAAAGATCCATTCACATGGTCTGTGGTATCCGAGAGGGACTCCCCGTCTTTGAACTAAAAGCTTTTGTGCAGATGCTGACTATGCAGGATGTCATGAAACCAGGTGAAGTACTTCTATGCTCAGCTCAATTTTCTTGGTACATTGGCTTGTTAGCTGGTTCATCGACCCAAAAGCAGAAAATACTGCCATCTCCACAACAGAAGCTGAATACATCGTCCTATCCGGAATGCAGTGCTCAAATCCTCTGGATGCGATCATCAACTACGAGACTATTTGAATTACGTTCAAGCAAAATTCCGATGAATAGTGACAATCAAAGTTCTATTGCTCCTATGGCTGTAATAGTGTTCAACACTCTGCGCTCCAAGCACATTGAAATCCGTCCACCACTTCATCCAAAGAGCAGTTGAAGGAAAGTTGTGTGAGTATAATTCCGTGGAGACAAAATACCAACTGGCTGACATTTTTAACGGAGAAGGCATTACCGAGAGAAAAGCGCTTACGCCACACTACTATCCTCCCACTCCCACTGCTTGGTGTGTTAAACAAATTTCCAACCAGAGGACTCTCAAGGAACTACAAGATGAGTCTGACTAAGTAATCAGGATTTTCACAATGTAACATATGTGTATATTTAAACAAAAAAAACAAATTAGCTAAATGGCTTTGCAGTTAATTCAGACTGTAACCCGTCTTCTTCCCTCAGAGATTTAGTGTAACGTTTCAGTGCATTATTCATTACATACAAGAAGTTTTCTAAGCCCCCAACCATTTTTCTAATGAACACTTATTTTATCAAACATGTTCGGGTTAACCAAACCAAACATTGACAAAACGTCATGTTTGAAAGGGGAGAATCATATTTCTAACAGGTGTTGCAGGTCAAAAGGACGTACGTTCTGATTCTATATGCTGAAATGATTGACAATACGAAACCAACCCGCTTACAAGTTCAAGACAATTCAGTATCATTCCTGTCTGGGCATTCTAAAGGTCTTGTTTCAATTGCTCACG
This sequence comes from Tanacetum coccineum, assembly GCA_026074375.1. Lineage (NCBI taxonomy): Eukaryota > Viridiplantae > Streptophyta > Magnoliopsida > Asterales > Asteraceae > Tanacetum > Tanacetum coccineum. The sequence goes on from BQNB010027534.1 coordinate 21,576, forward strand.
TTGATTATTTGTGCTATTTCACCTCACCTCATACTTTGAGGGGGAGATTGATACATATTAAGTCCCATTCAGATCAAAACCATTCACCTATTTTCATATCGTTTGATCCGGGGGAGAAAATGGGACGTTAAACATGTAAAACGTAATAATTAATGATTTGGATTGATTCTAAAAATGCTAAGTCCATCATGCATAGTGCAAAACACTTTCGATTAATCGACGCACATGTGTAGGTGGAGCATAATAAGTGTTAGATATGAGCAAAAATGTCAAGGTACCCAAAAGTTTGTGTTATACACACTAATCTGATAAATTGACATAGAATCTTTGTTTCATGGTCGTGAAAGTGATCTATGGAAAGCTGAGGAAGAGAAGTTGTGCCACCAGGGTATTCATTTGAATGCTCCTTGCCTGGTCTTTCGGACTGCGCCCACTAGTGAAGTGGATTTTTATAATGTACATGTACACGTTTGGATTTCCCAGGCACTTCATATCTTTCGGATATATTTCAAAACATCATCAAAGCATTCTGATTAAACGTACGTTTAGTGCCCACAAAAAAATTTTAAAAGCAACACGAAAATGTTTTTCAAATCATTTTTGCCACAGGCCTTCTCACTAACTTAATAGGTATTAAGAAGTAAAACGCTGAAAAAGGAATTTGTACGGTATATTCACAGATAGTAACTTGTACTTGACTCACTCTTTACCATTCTATTAGTAGAAATACTTATAGTGTGTTAGTCTTCGAACATCTGGTCTAGAGAACGGCGAACATTAAGGAATCTGATACTTAGGTATTAGAGGAACTAGCTTGTCACGTGCCAGAAAACTTGTCAAGAAGGTTCTTTGAATGAATCTATCTGATCACAGGTGCAGTATTCGTACTGTAATCATTGATCCTCACGGAATCAGAGGTTAATGTAACCGACCAGATTGAGTATCGTCTATACTCGGTCCCTTCAAAATATAAAACCTTTGTGTGTTCACAAAATGATTTTCTAGAACACATTAAGTGGAGTTTACATAACAAAATGTTTTTTGTTGGTGACAAAATAGTTCTATCAAGGCGAATGACTCTCAAAGTATCCCGACTGCCCAGACATGTGCTCAAATCCATCACCACATTAATCTGAAGTAAATCAAGAAATGACACATTAGGAATACTTAATTTGGTATATTATATGTATTATAAAAAGAAATATTTTGCTTATTCCTTAAAGAGCCTTAGGGTATATGGAATAAGTAGAATTCAATAAATATTTTGCTTATTCTTTAAATATTTTGCTTATTCCTTAAAGAGCCTTAGAGACTGATAAAAGTTTGATGTATCTTGCCGGCTCACAACCGATGTTACAGCCTTCTAAAAGGTCGAGGAAGTTTCCGAAGTCGAAATATGTTTGCTACATCTTGTCGGAGGCGTGGCCGATGTTGTAGCCTTCTAAAGGACTGAGGTATAATAATGTTGCTTAATTTTTGTCTTATTTTGTACCTTAAAGAGCCTAAGGGTATATGGTGCAAATGAGATTGGTCCATTCATGTCTTAAAGAGCCTTAGGGTATATGACATGAATGGTGCCTTGCTTAAGTAGCCTAATAAAAGCCAAATTTTGGTTGCCTCGATGTGGACTTTAATCTTGATAACATTTGATCTTTTGAAAAGGGCTAGGAGCTAATTATTGCGTTCTTAACCGTTACGCTTTATTTTTGGAATTAATAAGTATCAAAACAAGTCTTAAAGAGCCTTCGGGTATATGACTTAAGTAAAATCTTGAGATACAAAAGTAGGATTTGCGGGAGGAAAAGTAAGTACACAATTAGTATTTATGAGTAGTGTTAGTGTCATGACTTGTAATTAACAATGATCTTGTTTTTAAGCTTAGCATGGGAAAAGTGAAAAATCGGGGATGATGAAGTTATCTTTTAGACACTTAATTGTGCTTTTTGTTCTATGATCCTAAAAGTTACCAATGAGGTAATGAAAACAATACATTATGTCAACACAAATAAGTTGTAGTTAGGTAGTTAATTATCAAGAAAAATCATAAAAAGAGAAAAATCTTTGAAAATGGGAAATCGGGTGTTTTATAACTTGTGATCTCTTATCTCTCTCAACAAAAATCTTTGCTACTTTTCAAAGGTTTAGTTTGGGGAAGTTTCGAGGTATTTGGTTATAAGGCATGTGATATTGCGTGAGGACACACAATCGTTTAGTTTGGGGAATTTTGATAAGTGTAGAATACACATATCCATTTATGCTTAAAATAACCCAATTAAACCCAAAACAGACCAAAAATGGCAAAAATATGCTTGTATTTGTGTTTTGTGTGTGCAGGTACGGATATATCAAAAATCACAAGAAAACAGTCAAAAACGGGCAAGCACGGACACGAGAATCAGAAGAGTACAAAGCCGAAGCCAGAAAAGTCAAGCCTCAGTCAAAGTCAGTCAAAGATGGTCAAACTAAGTCAAACACAAAAGGACAAATCCTCAAAATATTTCACTTTGGTCCCTCAACTCTCACAAAAGTCCAAAAATGTCCCCTCCTCCCTTATTGGGCCCAGGAAAGCTTAATGGGCCTCTATAAACCTAGGAAACCCTATCCGGATCCCAAAAGCCCAATTCATAAGCCCATTACTAGCCCACTTCCCTTTTAAATAAACCACAAGGGCTAAACTTGTAATTTTCGAAAGTTATTTATAACTAGAAAAGAGAAAGGAAAGAGAGGGGCTAGAAGTGCAATTTCCTCAAACTATAACTGAAATAACTGTCAAAAAAATGGGCGCCATTTCCATTTACTATTCACCCGTCGTCCCATCTTTACCCAAGCTGTAAGATCAAAGGGCAAACGTAAATCAAGGGGTTAGATGGTCAATTCATGAGCTCGTTAACACTAAGGAGGGGTCATATCAGTCAAATCAAGGGTTACTTAAGCTCTCACTCAAGCTCTTGACACGTCATCAATGGAAGAAGCACAAGTATATGTGGGTTTTTGTACTAAATCGCTCAGTAAAGAAGCACAAGTGAGCCTCAAACGGATTGCCACGTTGGCAATCCGTGTGAGGTCACTTATTGATCCAACGGCTCAAATCTTTGATCCAATGATTATGACAATGAGTGGTGAAGATTGAAGGATTGAAGAGCAAGGCAAGGCATCCTAGAAGCTTCTTTCAGCACCTATAAAAAGGGCCTCACTCTTCACACACAGACACGTAGCTTTTACTAGTTAATTTTAGATTGTATCTTTGATTTAAGTTTTAGACTTAATTTCCTGTTTCCTGCTTAATTTCATTTTAAAAACATTGAATCTTTCATGTTCAAGGTATTGTACCAAGCTTTTTATTAATGATAATTACAGTTTTTAGACAAATTCTCTCATAATCTCTATATTTTCTATATTAATTGTTATGCTAAAGCCATAAGGCTCTCATGAGTCTCTAAGCTCTGGTGAGCTTAATTAAACTTTATTTCTACATTTAATTATTTAAATTCAGCTTAATAACTATTACCTTATTACTTGACTGTTTAATCATTTGGAAGAGATCCAATCATGGAAGGGATCTCTGGACTTATACATAGCTTATTCACATGAATAAGCTAGAGGTTGTAGTGAATTATTGAGTTTTGAGCTTCGGTTTAGTGAGGCACAAAGTAAGTTTTTCGTTTTCTTTTCATATTTCATCTTTCTAGCTTAATTTTAGTTAATAGGTAGGATAGCTTAATTGCTTATTTTGTTACTTATTTTGTACATATTTTGACTTCTATTATTGCTTATTATTTAGTTCTTTACTCTGATTTTTAGCTTAATATCTCTAGATTAATAGGTTACTGATTATTTAGATTAATGCTTTTTTAAAATATGCATAATCTGGTCTTAAGCTTTTGATAAATAGATTTTCATTTCATAAGCTCTTTAAAATCTGTCATATTAATAAGGGGTGTTTGGTTTATGCAAATTTGACCTCAAAAAGTCAAAGCTAATTGGTAATTTTGCTTTGGTCAGCTTAGAGTTCATAATTGATTGAGTTGTATGAGGTTTTGAACATTGGTTTGAATTTTTAAGCATTTTGTGGCTTATTCTCTTTGTTCCTGCACCAAGACACCTTTTTCCTTTATCTCTTGTTTGATAAATTTGAAACCAAGCTTTTGTGGGCTTGTTATCTGTTGCATTGTGTTTAGACACACTCATTGAGTGTGTCTATTGTTGGTTTTCTCACCAAAGTTTCCTGCAAAATGGTTTTGACCTATTTGGTCAAATGCACCAGCATTAACTTAACAGTTAATGCTGCTTGCTTATTTCTTGCATTTTAGGTTAGTTAAAATAAGTTTTAGCCTCTTAAATTCAGCAAGCTTGTAGCTTATACATTAGTTAATATAGATTAAAACTTCTTTTTAAATTTCTAGCTTAATTACCTAGGTGCATTTTGCCTTTAAAGTTTCCAAAAATTTCCAAAAAGACCAAAAACAATAGTAAGTAATCTTAGTTCCTAAATTTATATTTTTAGCTTGTGGTATCTGTTTTTATGACTTGAATTTGTAGCTTATAGGTTGTTTGTTAAGTTTTCATAAGCTAAGGTTCTGTCTTAGCTTATTTAAGGTTTTGGCCAATTTGGTTTTTGAAGTTTTAAGTGTTTTTCTTGAGTTTGCTTATTTGTTCCTTGATTTTAGTTAACTTTCAGTGTTTTCAGTTTAGTTTTCTTATCATTTCTAGTTCATACACATTATAAGCTATCTAGAATAGCTTTTGGTTTTCAATTTGAGCTTATTTCAAGCCTTGTGCAAGCATTTAAGTAAAAATGAGCTCAAATGCCTACATTCTGAGGTCAGAACTTCATAAGCTCTTTTAGAGCTTATCTTTGAGTTTAAGCCCATAGTGCTTTTGTTAAAATTGATCTCCCCAGCTTATTCTACAACTTTGGTCTTTTGAGTTTTGAATTTTAAGCTGATTTTAACATCACCTTATTTTTAAGCTATTTAGGACTAAGGGTGAAAACGGGTTGGGCCTCAGGGACTGGTTTTTTAAGTTCTAGAATTTAGTTTTTCATAAAAGTCAAAAAATATAAAAAGGTGCAAAAAGGGGTTGCCACACTCGAACCCACGACCTCTCACACACAACACACACGACTTAACCAGTTTGCTACATTAGCTCATCCATTCATATAACCCACCACTTAATACTTATACACGTTTTCGTTTTCCTTTCATATAAATTAAGTCGAAGGAATAATAAGCCATTTGAGGGCTTATTCGTTTAAGCAATTTGGTTTTTCCTTATTTTCTTGTGTTCTGCTAGTGTCTAAGATTTTTTCCCCCCCCCCATGAATTTTTTAGAATTTTCCAGCTTTTATTTTATTTTTAATCAATTTTCGAAAGTTGAAATCTTATAAAATCAATAAAAAATAGAAAAAAGTTTCAAAAAAATAGTTTTTAGTTTTATAAAAAATAGCTTTAGGTTTACATCCAGTAAAATCATTTTTACACTTTTTAGATCTTTATTTCATTTTTGAGACTTTTATTTTAATTTTAAATCATAGATTTTAATAATAAAAATAGTTAAAAATAGTTTTCGTTGCTTTTATAATTATTTTAGACTTTTCTAAGCTTAAAAATCATTTTTTCCAAATTTTTAGAATTTATTTGCTATTTTTTAGATTTAATTAGATTTAAGTTAGTTTTTAATTCATATTATAATTAATAACTAATAAAAAAAATATTTTTCTTTTTCCCTAAAATATTTTTTTTTGACTTATCTTAGGTTTTAGAAATTTGTTCTACATTTTTTGGAGTAAAATTTAGTTTATTTCTTTTAGTCGCTATTTTATTTGTTTTCGTATTTGTTTTAAATTGCTAAATTGTTCAATTTGTTTATTGGTTTTTTTTTTATTTAGTAGATATAGATTACCAAAAATATCTTTGCTTCATTCAAATCATAATCCGGACTTAAACAAGGTTTCAATTTCACTAGTCGTTGGGGAAACGACCCGGGTGATCATATTTGCCCGGTTAGTATACGTATTATATATTATATATTATTATTTAATTTTGAGAGTGATTTTACCGAGTGTAACTTGGTAATTTTCTTAATTGCATCTTAGGTTTATATTATATTATGATATATTTTAGGTATATAAAACTTTTACATCAAGGAGACTGTAACATTTTCGTATTTTCAGGTCATTTACGATGTCATATATTTCACTAATTTTTTTCTCTCGTACGTGTTTACTTTTAATTTTATTAGTTAAGTTAAATCGCGTAAGCCATAAATTATCAATTAGCGTAACGGACTACCAACGAATGTAAAGTTTTGTCAAAGCGAGCAATATATTATTTTACGAAAGTAATAATCAACTTTTTATATTTTATTTTATTGGTTACGTAAATTGTTTACGTTTCGCGATAAAAGTACGTTTAGGCATACCCGATAAACCAACAAAAATTAATCTACGCTTCAAACACATACTTATGTTTTTATAAAAAAGCTCAAAGTTTTATAAAACTTTACCTTATATTCATCCACTTGAGCCTAATTTACCATGAAATAAATAAAACCTAATAATACACTCTTTACAAAATTTAATTATGGTTTATAGTTACCAACTTTATCTAGGCAAGTAATACTTTCATGTTGCAATAAGATATTAGCTAGTCAATCCCTCATTTCATTCCTTAAATTTTCATGTAGATGATATTTCTAGTTTAGGAAACAAGTATTAAAACCATAAAGACTTCACAAGTCTTGACCAAAGACTCTTAAATTCTCTCATTATGGTTCGTTGACTAGTCTTAGGACTTAAAAAGGGCGTGCCTTGTAAGTAAACTCACACACTTCTCAATTTGATAGAAAACACTTCAACTTATATCCCATTTGTCTCTTTAAAACCCACGACCATCATCAACACCACCAATATCCATACAAAATTCTAATTTACTACACCTTTTCTCTTATTCTACATCATATCTAAGACCTACCAAGAAAGATTTAAGGCTTGGTTAAGCCTTTACAAGAGTTAAGCAAAGAAAAAGGAAAATTAGGGTTTACTTGGAAATTAGGGTTTTCAAGTGTTGCAAGCTAGGGTTTGTAATCTAAACAAGGGCTTAGATTGTGTTGGTCATCATCATACATCACCATAAGGTTATCTAAAACCCTTTATGTCTTTACAGTTATCATTTTATGTGTTTATATGTTCTATTTAGCAATATCACCATTTAGGATACTTTTAAACATGTAAAACATATTTCTACTTGTGATCGTGGTTTTGAATTTTTTACATTAGTTTGAGGTGATAATATCATGAATAATGGTTATATAAAGTATTGTAACATGTTGGTTAAGTGTAAACCACTGTATATGTATAAACTTGTAATTTTTAAAGTACTTTAAGATAGGTTTAAGGGCTTTTTTAAGCCTGGTTAAGGACTTGATAACTTTTTTTTTTTTGGAAAACTCATGGGACACAATATGGATCTTGACTTATTTTATGTAAGACAAGTACATAAATAAGTCTTGATAAATTAATTGTGGTAAATTATAAGTTAAATGGTATATAACAAGTTATAAATAATATATATGTATAAGGTTTTATAAAGAGGCTGTTTTGGTTCGACCTAGTAAAACCTACCATGTTTTAAAAAAGATAGTACGCCTCATGACGGATTCCAAAATAAAAGAAAACTCGAAAAATGTTTATAACGGAAAAACATACGGCGATTCTGTTTACGTTAAATATTTTCTTTTATAAACTATTTTTATAAATGTTACTATTCACCACAGAAAATCTTATATTTTTAAAACATCAATAAATCGATAAAACTTTTAAATACGAAGACGTGCTCGAAAGAATCGCTAAAAACGGAGTTAAAACGAATAAGTTACGACATTTACGAGATTTACGATAACTAAATCTATAAAAATAAATATATAACTGTTATGAACAGTAAAAATCACTATTCAACAGAAAACTCAGATTTTGAAAATGTTATATTTTGATAACTCGTCTTAATACGAAGGCGTGGACGTAAGAAACGAAAGAAATTGACTTAAAACGAGAAAGTTACGCTAGTTTTACTAAAGTATACTTATAAACGTTTTTACTTTATAAATATGATTTCACTCAAACGATTAGATGGTGATGTAGCTATATAGAATTATATGTGGTATTAGTTAATCAAAGTACTATATTACTAGGGAGTTTCATAATGAGGCCTCTTCGGGGTGGTGTATCGACGAGTTGTTGGATTTACGATTTAAAGTGTCCTAGCTCCTCATACGTCACTACATGACCTCTTAATTATGATAGCCCGAACGATAGTATGATGAGCTATACGACCTATAAATAATCAAAATGTTTAGTACTTATACGACCTATATTGGATTAGGTTGCATTCGATCGTAAGCGTGACACATTTTCTATTGTGAATACTTGTTGATTACCATTCACTCGAGGTGAGTTCATAGCCCCATTTCTATCTACTTGTTTTACAAACTTTACGGGGTGAAATTGCATGCTTGTTTTACTACGGACACAAGTGTTTTAAACTGTATGCTATCCAAATTATTGCCTGATTATTATTGCCTAAGTTACAACAGTGTCATCTAAGTCCCTAATATCATGAACCGTCAATTGTTATTATAGTGAGCGCTAGTGTTGTGGATAGATCTATCGGGACTAACAATCCCCACCGGAATTTATGGTCACAAGTTGATCATGGTGCATTTAACATTTAGAGAACTGTAGGCTGTTTTGGCAGACACCCTACCTATTTGGGGCAGACAGACAGTTAAGGCTTCGGGGTTATGAGCTTAGCGCAATAATACATGTTTTGGAGTATGAATTTGTTTCATAGCTATACTTGCACTTAAATCTTGTGGTCACTCCTTACTTGATAAAACCTTATGAATTCAGCTCACACCGATGTGTTGACTTTTAGCATGTTTAATTTCAGGTCCTAAGGTATAAGCTTGACGGGAGCCGTGATGGATATCAATGAAGATGGATTCTGTGTTTATTTAAATTCAATGCAACTTTTATCTATAAAAACTTAAGTCACCTTTTGGTAGTATGAAGCTTTTGTTTAATTAAAAACGTATGTGGAAATGTTTATGACTTTTAAAACATATGGGACCTAATGTATGAACTCTGATATTTTGCTATGGCATCGAATGAAATCTTATCTTAAAACGTCCATTTAAGGTCGTTTCCTATATCTTGATTGTTGTACTTTGACGTAGCACCCCATTGTTACCATTCCGCTGCATACCAGAATTTGGGGGTGTTACATAATGAGCATGTATTCTCCCTCGAAATTGATAAAGTAATTGTAAAACAAAGTTGAAAAGTGGGGCTATCTTAAATCACTCGATGATGAAGAACGGTTCGCAGGAGTGCACATATTAAGCATAACACAAACGGAAACCGGAACAGCTCGACCAAGAAGTTACAGTTAATCTTATCGACCAAAACCCACTAGCTTAGGAGGATGAATGATTACGTCAACGTGACACGTTGATAAAAGATTTAGATTTATAGTTGTATTTGGTGGTTGATTAATATATATTCCGTATATATTACATATGAAAAATAAACAATTATATAATTCATATGGTGAATTATATAATAAAGACAAACAATAAAAAGATTATTTTGAAGTATATAATACCTTGCAAGTATTTTATTAGAAACGTGAGAAAATAATTAAATAAAATGATTCGACGCGTTTTCGGAAATCACCACTTAAATAATTGAATAAAAGTTCTTGTATAAAAGAAAACGTACGTTTTAAAGTTACGTATTAGGTAAACAGTGTTTTCTAAAGTTTTTATAAAAGTTATGACCTTATTTTCTAGCCGGGAATTTATAAAATAATATATTTTATAAGTTAATATTTCGTTTCCTTAACGGGTTGTTTGCTAAAATAGTTGTCTTGTTTGTAAAAAAGTATTAGTTTTGTTATGTCGGTTATTGTATAATTATATATAGAATATCTTTAAACTATAACTTAATCATTTTTATCGGTTTTCAAAGATTATATAACTTGTAGCGAAAAATACTATGTATAGAATTTATAGAAATTTTGGCGTGACTTATTTGTTTATACAACGTTTTCTATTTTTACAAAATTCAATGTTTTCCACTTTAATCAATCAATGTTGCAATACTTTGGGCCGTTTTTCAAATACACAACACACACACACACACACACACCACACACCATCACACACATCACATATATTATAATATATATATATATAATTATTATCTATATAATATATTATATATTTATATATATATATATTATAATATATATATATAGTATATTTTTATATATATATATATATATATTAAACAAGATTCGATAGGGGTAAACAAAATAATAAGTAGCACATTTATTTAACCATTTTAACCACCACTTAATTCGATTTTATATTTTACCAAAACTTAAATATTTTATATTAGGCCGATTTATATTAACCAAACTCTCACCCTTAGGTTAATCTGCTCAGCCCAAACAACCCTTATGGCTGTCCCGCAGCCAAAACACTCCTGTTTGGTTACCAGCAAACCAAACACACTGTTGGTGTTATCTAACAAACCAAACACACCCCTTGGGTGTTAACTGCCAAACCAAACACACCCCTTGGGTGTTAACTGCCAAACCAAACACTCCCGGTGTTAACTGACAAACCAAACAGCCCTAGCGACTGTTACACAGCGAAACAAACACCCCTGATGGGTTGTTTTCAAAACCCAACGCACCCTAGTGGCTGAGAAAGACCAAACGCACCCTCGTGGGTCTTCTTCGAAACCGAACGCACCCTTGATGCGGATCTAAAAACCAAACGCACCCTATGTGGTGTGGCCAAAAACCCAACGCACCCTTTGGTGTCGTTTTAGAGACCACACGCACCCTTTTCTGTATGGCTGAGAAACCACACCCACCCTTGTGGGTGGCGGCTGGAGGTGGTGGTGTGGAGGTAACGAGGTGGGGATGGTGTTGATAGTGAGGGTGGCATGGTTGTGGTGGTAGATATGTGGTGGGGGTCGCGGCTGTTGCAGTCGTGGTGTGGTGAGGCGGCTGCTGCTACCATCGTGGTAGTGGTGGCTGTCGTTGTAAGGTGGTTGTGAGGGTGACGATGGTGGTGAGGTGGTGCGACTGTGGAGGTCGCGATGGTGGAGGCTGATAGAGGTGGTTAGCGGTGTGATGACGAGGTGATGGATGTTCGACGAGGAGATGTGGCGGGGGCGGAGATGGGTGGCGTGGAGATGCGGCTAGTGGCCGGATCTGGTGGTTGGTGGTCTCGCCGGAAAAGTGTGGCGGCGCCGGAAAAACTGGCCGGAAAATGAGAGTGGGGATGAGGGAAAATATAGGGGCTAGGTTTTATGATGAAAATGACTCAAACCCTAATATCTAACATATATATGGTAGAAAGTGTTAAGAAAAAGTGGCAAGTTCCATATAGTTTAAGGTTAACATTGTAAATATTACTAGAGGGACCAAATGTGAAATCTTTTTGTAAAATATTGATTCAGTGTTTGGGCTAGTTAACTGATGATTTAAAACACGAAACTTGCGTCATTGCGTTCCAAGTGATTTTTCTCACAAAAATGAGTAGTTACATGACTATTATTTCATAAATGTTTTATAAAACTTATTTAAAATGTTTTTTGTTGTTTGTGTAGCCATTGGGTATCACGGGCAAGCTTTGTCCGAAAAAATGAAACTTTAATTTGAACATTCGAGTTTTTAAATAAACGCTTTTGAATAAAATATTAAATAATTTATTAATTATTTTATTTAATAAAAAGGGTGATAATTACATATAAATTTAATTATTTTTGTGTCGGTACTCGTTGTGTGCGGTCTTTAAAATTTTGCGAGGGTATTTCAGTCATTTTCTGCTTGCTTTCGGGTCTCGGGCAAAACTAAAAAGTTGTCCGGAATGTCATTTTACATCAAATTGTTTTAGAGTCCGAGTCGTGAAAACGTGATTTTGGCTGAGTCGTTTTTGATAAGTCAACTTAGGAATAACATATATCTTCTCGTTTTCAAGTCAAATAAGTTAAAAATAAATTTGCACATGAGAGATATGTAATAATAAATATGATTTATTATTTAAATATGTTCTGAAAAATTACCGGTTACGCGGTAATCGTTTTTATGTGACAATAAAATATCAAAAGTCAAAAAGTCAAGTCGGACCCGAAAAGTCAAAGGGTAAAATAGTCATTTAAAATTCCGAAAATTGCCGGTTGTTACAATTATGTTGTTTTTAATTGAATCTTTGCTTAGGAGCCACATGCAACTTGGGTTTTGTTTGATTTTGGGGTTTTGTAAAGATCATGTTATATTGTTTTTAAGTGAATATAATTTTGAGCTTTTGTAAAGATGATGTTATATTGTTTTTAAGTGAATATAATGGTATGAAGCACATGCAGCTTTGATCGGGTTTGATTTTTGGGTTTTGTAAAGATGATGTTATATTCTTTTAATTGAATCGTATGTGTCACACCCATAAAATATCAGAGTATAATGGTAGCCGATGGCGTGTGACTTCATGGTTATCATACTTCTAAGCAATATAGAACGACCTCTATATGACGCGTTTTAGAAAAACGGATCACTTGATTTAGGAAATAATAAATTGTTTAAACATTTCAGGGGAAGCATAAAATAGGACAATACGACATTTGTTTTAAATGTATCAAGTGACCTTAAGAAAACGGGAAAATGAATGCAAGCATGAGGTCTTCATATAGCATCTTCGTTCTTAATACCTGAGAAAAACATTGCTAAAATGTCAACATAAAGTTAGTGAGTTCATAGGTTTGTTTAAGCAGAAAAATGTAGTGTTTTTGTGAATCAAAAGTTTTCAGCCTCATATGCATTATAACAGATACAATGTAACACCTCCAAATGGGTCGCAGGGAATAAAGGGTCCGGGGGTGATTACTTCAAGATCAATAGCACAAGATTATAAGAACGACACAAATAGTCGTTTAAATGATACATTGGATTTAATTGAAACAAATGATCTAGAATACAAAAACATATAGCTTTACTTGTTCAATTGTTGAATTTTACAAAGTTGATAATTCATTCCCAAATATGATGCACTAATAATCTTGAAGCGTTGCATCCAACAATATAACCCAAATGCATCCTGGACATCAATGCCTTTTGATCTTCTGAAAACATTGCTTAAAAACGTCAACAATATTGTTGGTGAATTCATGGTTGATAAAATCATAATGTGCAGGACCGCAAGACTTTTAGTGGATAATGCAACACATTGCAGATCTCACAATCTATTTTACATTTACACTATAGCTCTTGACACTGAAGCTCGTCGATCTTTCTTGCAATAAACTCATTATATTGCAATTTTGACCAGATTAGATGTTCAAACCGAAACATTTATATTTGGCATGCTAATAATCGTTCGTTTCCCGGTGATAGCTAATCACCCGAACGGGGAGGTCGTTTCCCGCAATAGATTATTCAAATTAACATTCGCGCTCACATAAGGTAATTCCAAACTCATCTATGCAAGACAGTTCATGATAAAGGGGATCAACTTGGGTTATCGCTACTTAGGCCAACATTTAATCAATACTTGGTCCAATTTATAAATTAGAGGGCATGTTTTACCCCATAAATTATAAATCATTGAAATCATTAAAAATGGTGGGGTTATGAACTCACCTTGAGTTCAGAATAAATCCAAATATCGCAGATAAAGCGTCACGTAAAAGATCGAATGCAACCTAAATTATCATAGGTCGTATAAGTACCAAGTACTTGAATCTAATCTTATAGTTGTTACCTCGTACTATCGTTCGGGCTATCATAATTAAAGAGGTCATGACATGACGTTCGAGGAGTTAGGACACTTTAAATCGTAAATCCAACAACTCGTCGAAACGCCATCCGAAGGAGGCTATTATGAACTCCCTAGTAATATAGTACTTTGGTAACCACATAATATTCTATCTAGCTCAATCACCAACTAATGGTTTTGGTAAAATTGTATTTAATAAGTTAAAACGTTTATAATTACCGTTTTAGTAAAACTAGCATAACTTTTGCGTTTTAAGCCCGATTCTTGCGTTTCTTATGTCCATCTTTTCGTATTAAGACGGGTTATCGATATTTGATATTTTCATAAATTTTCTCCCCTGATGAACAGTAACTTTTACTGTTCATGACAGACATGTGTTTTATATAATTCGTATTTGTTGTCGTAAAACCCGTAAACGTCGTATTTTATTCGTTATAGCTCCGTTTTTAACGATTCTTTCGAGGACGTTCTCGTATTTGAAAGTTCTATATTTTTAGGAGGTTTACAAAAATATAACTTTCTGTCATGAATAGTAACTTTTATAAAAATAGTTTTATAAAGTGTATTTGTCGTAAACTCGCGTAAATTTCATAACTCGTTCGTTATTAATTAAAAAAAATTACGTTTCTTATCATTGTGGCATCCTTATAACATGTGTATTTTTTATTAAAAATATTAATTACATGCTGTTTTTAAAAATTTTATAAATTGTTTTTATTACATTTACTTACGACTTCGTTTATTAACGTATAACTCGTTTTTAACGTAACTTTTTCGTTATTAATCCGTTTAACAGTTTTCTTACCTTTCGGAATCGTCATGTAATGTATTTATCTTCTAAAAATATTATTAAAATGGATATGTAAAACTTCGGACTTTTGGACAGAATGTTGACTTGAGTTTGTTGAGTCCATTTTTGATCTTTTCTTTATACTTTATTACTTTTGTATTTTACCACATGTCTCATATATAATTATTTTCTTATAAATCATACTTATATTAGGGTCCTTTGTCCATAATTAGGTCCTCATATGTTCCTAGTATATCATGTTAACAAATCCATTAACAGTCTTTAAAAACCATCAATTTACTTAAGTCACCTTAATTTATAGTTTTGTCAATAAATCATATTTATACATTACCCAAGTGTGTACAAGTGTTTTTCTTTCCATAAGACTTTATTTTTTGTGTTCTATTAACATGTTTAAGAGTCCATAATTCATTTTAACATGTCTTATGTATTTCTTTACTTAAAAAAGATTATGAAACTATGGAAAACCCTAATTACCCATATCAGTTTTACACCAAATAAACTTGATACAATAATTTTCTCATCTTTTTAACATGATGTAAGTATTAACCACTATCATGTATATAAGTTTGTAAAAAGATCATTTTCAAGTATATACTCATTTCATGAATAAACCTAAATGGTGATTTAAGCTAAATAGAATAATCATATGACATAAAGTGGAAAATTATAAGAACGTAAAGAGTTTTAATAGAGAAACTTATGAAGGTATGTTGATGATGATGTGTAGTACTATAACCCCTTGTTTAGCCACATAAAACCAAGTTGCATTAAGAAACCCTAGCTTTCCTTAAGAGAACCCTAACGTCCTTTTACTTTGGCGAAATACTTAGAAATGGTGATTCAATGTTGCAAATGCCTTAGTATATCTTAGAATTAAGATGTATATAGAAGTGTAATGGTTTGTAGAAAAAATTTGTATGGATTTGATAGCGTAACACCCCCAAAAATAATACAACGCAGCGGATACCAAATGGGGTGTTACTACGAATACACAGCAATAGATACAGAGAACGACCTCTAGGTGTGTTTGAAAATAACATTGTTGATGTAAATCCAAAAATCTGAATTTTATTATTACATTTTATCCCCATAATTTGCTTCACAATGAAAGCTTGAATGTAAAGACTCCATTGCACATTCAAATAGTCCAAGATTAATTCAACTGAGAAAAACATGCTTTAAAGTGTCAACATTAAGTTGGTGAGTTCATAGATTAGTTTAAATAATATGAATGTAATCCCACTTTTTCATCACGTACCATGTAAAAATTCCCAAAGATTTATAAAGAATCGCACAACAACATTTTATGTCACCATAAGTACCAATATCGTATCCCATAGATTTTATAAAGAATTGCATAACTCATTTTATGTCTCATCAAAAGTACCGATATTTCCCAAGTATTTTATAAATGAATTGCATATCACCATTTTATGCATCAAAAGTACCAATCTGATCCAAAGTTTTATAAAAGATTGCTAAACACATTTTATGAACTAAATTGAGTCACTTTATAATTCCGTGAAGTTCCCTCACTATATAAATTTCCGTGCCCGCACTATATAATTTTGTGCCATGTTTGGGGAGGCCGATAGTCCAATATCGTTTATAATCAGACATGTTTTTAGTTCGTTCCCAGTGATAGTTAGTCACCCGAACGGGGGTGGTCAATTCCCGAATAGATCTATTTGATATCATGCGCGGGACATCACGTATAATGTTCGTGTACAAAGTGATCGTCTAATCACCGAACAGGGATCCACACCCGAAAAGATATATTTAATAACATTCGCGCCTCTCCCTCAAGTGTTTTGTACAGGTCATAACGCTGTGACGTAGTCATGTATGTTCCCTTAATTTGGAGGGATCAAATATTGGGTATAGATGATACTCCGTTAACGGTGTCCCCTCCAAGAACACCCGGGACAGTAAGTTAAAAGATTGGACTCCCGTTACGGTGTTCCCCTCAAGATACACGTGGCAGTAATGTTTTCGCTATAGTTCAAATCAGCCTAAGCTAATCCGAAATTATTTCTCAAATGAAAAGTTGCATTAGGGTACCAATAATGAAGTCAAATATTGTTATCCATAGCAAGCTATGCAAATAGTATGTAACCAATTTGTATTCAATCCTGTAAATGCAAATTTGTAAACAAGCAATGTTCTCACCCCAAAAATATATGTAAAACCAGTAAAACATGGGGCTATAAACTCACAAAATCCCTTAAAACAATCACATTGTTATAAGATAACCAAGTATAAGAATTTGTAGCCAAGCATGTATCCCCCTGAGGGTTATAAAAATCAAAGATTGAAAGCGAGGAATTTGAAACTTACATTGATTAAAGACACGATCAATTATGCATGTAAATCACAACTGAATCTGCAACGATCCGACCACGCTATAATTTTTGGTCGTTCGATTATAACAAGTACGAAATTACGACCAACGATGCGTACATTTACCATGAAATACATACATATTTTTACATAGGTATACATACATATTTACATGTATGAGAAATCCACTTTTGGGGGGCGGTATTTAAAACCTTAAACCTTTAGTTATTTATATGTATATATACTATTTTCCGTCCAATCCTAACTTATCTCAATTTCTAAAGCTGATAAGCCTCGCGGCAAAGTAAAACGTCATTACGAACAACTTTCGTGTTTCGCCGGAAGGCTGAAACGGGCTCGAAAGTGCTCAAATCGTTTAATCAATAGATATGTCAGATTTAATATATTAAAAATAACTTATTTTCTATTAAAGTGTATATTCCGATTTCGATCCAGTTTCTTCGTTATTGGGAGTTAGAAGTCCCGTTTTATGTCTAAACGTCCGTCAAAATATAATTTGTTATATTTTGTAAACCAAAGTCTAACTTATCAAAGTCTCGAATTCCGAATCCCACGTTCTATTTTCTGATTTAAATTACTCATTATATAATGGCATAAAGTACATTTTTAGTCCAATTCTCGTCTTAAATATGTCATAAATATCGCTTATTCATCAATATAAATCTCGTTTTAATATTTATTCATGTTTTACTAGACCGCGCAAGTTATACCGGATTTTATCACATATAATCAATTTATTATATAATGAAATAATTGAATACTTTTAAACTAAACGCACCCTTTTTCGGTGTCACCACACTCAAACGCACCCCACGGCTGTTATGAACAGCCAAACGCACCCTTGTGCGTGGCTGTTAAGCCAAACGCACCCTTGTGCTGGCGTTTTAACTCAACAAACCAAACGCACTCCTTATGGCTATACCCGGCTGTCCCTAAGCCTAACCCGATACCCCGGCTGTTTCGACAGCCAACACAAGCATCCCTCGTCCCCCCGGCTGTTTGGCAGCCTACCAAACAAACGCGCCCTAGTGGTTGTTAACCTTTAACCAACCAAACACTCTCGACACACTCGGCTAGTCAGCAGCCAATGCACTACAAAACCCCTTTTTGCTATAACTCAAACCAACCCAAACACGCCCTAGGTGGGGCTGTCACAACCAAACGTCCCCCCCCCCCTCCCCCGTCGGGTGGCTGACCACCTGCAATCATCGCACCCCGAGGTGCGAGACCAACTCGACACACCCCCTAGGTGGGGCTGTTACAAACCAAACGGACCCTTTTCCGTTGTATAACAACCCGACGCAAACCAAACGCAGCCCTCGGCTGTTAAACTCAACCCGAACCCACCCCTTGGCTGTTATAAACCAAACCAAACGCACCCTTGTCGCGTGGTGGTCACAGCCAAACGCACCCTACGGCTGTGAACCCACAACCCGATGCACCCTTGTGGTTTATACTCCCAACCCAAACAAACCCGACACCCCTTGGTGGTTATAACCTTAACCCGTACGCACCCTTTTTGTGTGAACACCAACGCACCCTTGTTGGTGGTTTTTATAACCGAACCAAACAAACAAACATCCCTTGGTTGCTATTAAACCCACGCACCCTATGCGGGTCGTGGTGATGATGATGACAATGGTGATGGGTTGCGGCTGTCGGAGAGGGGGAAGGGAAAAATGGCGCGTGGAGGAGAGTGGTAGTGGGGATCGAGTAGATCCGGAGGTGGGGAGTGTTTTTGGTCTTCGCCGGAAAAGCCCGCCGGAAAAGTTTTCCGGCGGCGGCCGAAGACCAAAAAACACTCCCCAAACTCCGGATTCACTCGATCCCACTAACCACTCTCCTCCACGCGCCATTTTTCCCTTCCCCCTCTCCGACAGCCGCAACCCATCACCATTGTCATCATCATCACCACGACCCGCATAGGGTGCGTGGGTTTAATAGCAACCAAGGGATGTTTGTTTGTTTGGTTCGGTTATAAAAACCACCAACAAGGGTGCGTTGGTGTTCACACAAAAAGGGTGCGTACGGGTTAAGGTTATAACCACCAAGGGGTGTCGGGTTTGTTTGGGTTGGGAGTATAAACCACAAGGATGCATCGGCGTTGGGGTTCACAGAGTAGGGTGCGCTTGGCTGCTGACCACACAGCGACAAGGGTGCGTTTGGTTTGGTTTATAACAGCCAAGGGGTGGGTTCGGGTTGAGTTTAACAGCCGAGGGCTGCGTTTGGTTTGCGTCGGGTTGTTATACAACGGAAAAGGGTCCGTTTGGTTTGTAACAGCCCCACCTAGGGGGTGTGTCGAGTTGGTCTCGCACCTCGGGGGTGCGTATGTTTCAGGTGGCAGCCACCCGACGAGGGGGGCGTTTGGCTGTGACAGCCCCACCTAGGGCGTGTTTGGGTTGGTTTGAGTTATAACAAAAAGGGGTGTGTTAGCTTGGCTGCGGGACAGCCGAGTGTGTCGAGAGTGTTTGGTTGGTTAAGGGTTAACAACCACTAGGGCGCGTTTGTTTGGTAGGCTGCCAAACAGCCGGGGGGACGAGGGATGCTTGTGTTGGCTGTCGAAACAGCCGGGGTATCGGGTTAGGCTTAGGGACAGCCGGGTATAGCCATAAGGAGTGCGTTTGGTTTGTTGAGTTACGCACAAGGGTGCGTTTGGCTTAACAGCCACGCACAAGGGTGCGTTTGGCTGTTCATAACAGCCGTGGGGTGCGTTTGAGTGTGGTGACACCGAAAAAGGGTGCGTTTAGTTTAAAAGTATTCAATTATTTCATTATATAATAAATTGATTATATGTGATAAAATCCGGTATAACTTGCGCGGTCTAGTAAAACATGAATAAATATTAAAACGAGATTTATATTGATGAATAAGCGATATTAGACATATTTGAGACGAGAATTCCGACTAAAAAATGGACTTTAGTGCCATTATATAATGAGTAATTTAAATCAGAAAATAGAATGTGGGATTCGGAATTCGAGACTTTGATAAGTTAGACTTTAGTTTATAGAATATAACAAATTATATTTTGACGGACGTTTAGACATAAAACGGGACTTCTAAAACTCCCAATTCGAAGAAAGATAATGGGAACGAAATCGGAATATACACTTTAATAGAAAATAAGTTATTTTTAATATATTAAATCTGACATATCTATTAATTAAACGATTTGAGCACTTTCGAGCCCGTTTCAGCCTTCCGGCGAAACACGAAAGTTGTTCGTAATGGCATTTTACTTTGCCGCGAGGCTTATCGGCTTTAGAAATTGAGATAAGTTAGGATTGGACGGAAAATAGTATTATATTTTCATAAATAAAATATACTATGGGATAAGGTTTTTTTAAAGACGCGACAAGGTGGGATTTCTCATCAATGTAAATAGGTAGTATACTATATTAAATATATGTCTGATTCATGGTAACGATGTACGCAATCGTTGGTCGTATTTTGTAAGGGTTTATCGAACGACAAAATTTCTATAGGTCGTGGCGTAGATCGTCTGCAGAGATTAGTTGTGATTTTAATTGGATTAATTGATGTGGTCTTTAATCAATGTAAGTTCATATCCTCGCCTTTTCAATCTTTGAATGTTTTATAACCCCCGCGAGGGGGATACGAGGGGGATACATGCTTGGCTACAAATTCTTATACTTGGTTATCTTATAACAATGTGATTGTTTTAAGGGATTTTGTGAGTTTATAGCCCCATGTTTTACTGGTTTTACATATATTTTTGGGGTGAGAACATTGCTTGTTTACAAATGCATTGACAGGATTGTTTACAAATTGGTTTATACTTATTTGCATAGCTCGCTATGGGATACATTATTTGACTTCATTTTTGGTCACTAATGCATACTTTTCATTTGAAATAATTTCGGATTAGCTTAGGCTGATTGAACTGATAGCAATAACGTACTGCCGGGATGTTCTTGGAGGGGACACGGTAACGGGAAATCATATTTTTACATACTGCCCGGGTGTTCTTGGAGGGGACACCAGTAACGGGAGTATATATATACGCATTATTGTATCCCTGCCAAAAATTAGGGTACATTCAGTCTAGTCACAGCGTTTTCTGAACTGTAAATCACTTGGAGGTGTGAGCGCGGGAGTATGTTATGAAAATAGATCTATTCGGGTGTGGATCCCTCTGCGGGTGTATTAGCGTTCACTTGGTACACGACATTTATATGCGTGATGTCCACTGCGGAATGATATAAAATAGCTCTATTGGGATTGACCACCCTTACCCGTTCGGGTGGACTAGTTATCACGGGATCGAAACGTTTTAAAAAAACATGTTCGGATTATATCGTTGGGACTATCGGGCTCCACAAACATCGGCTCGAAATTTCTATAGTGTGGGCACGGAATTTATTATAGTGCGGGAATGTCTCGGATTTTTATATAGTGACTCAATTTAGTTTATAAAAAGTAGGTTATGCATTCTTTATAAATTTTGGGATAAGATTGTGGTACTTTTTGATGGCCATAAATGTGTTATGCATATCTTTTAAAATATTTTGGGATAAGATTGGTATTTTTTGGATGACATAAAATGTGTTTTGCATTCTTTATAAAAATCTTTGGGATTCGATTTTGGTATTTTTGGTTGACATAAAATGTGTTGTGCATTCTTTATAAATCTTTGGGATTTTTACATAGTACTGTGATGATACAGTGGATTACATTCATATTTAAACTAATCTATGAACTCACCAACTTTAATGTTGACACTTTTAAGCATGTTTTTCTCAGGTGAATTAGATGCTTGGATTATTTGATGTGCATTGGAGTCTTTACATTCAAGCTTTTCATTTGTGATGCAAATTATGGGAAAATATGTAATTTTAAATTCAGATTTTTGATTAATTCAAAACAATGTTTATTTTTCAAACGACACTAGAGGTCGTTCTCTTGTATCTATTGCTGGTATTACGAAAGTAACACCCCATTTGGTATTCCGCTGCGTTGTATGTGATTTTTGGGGGTGTTACGCTATAAATCCATATCGAATTTTTTTTACAATCATACACTTCTTAATACTTCTATTCTAAGATATTACTAGGCATTTGCATGCATTGAATCTCCTTTCTAAGTATTTCTCAAGTAAAGGGATGTTTAGTTTATTAAGGGAAAAGCTAGGGTTTCTTAAGTGCAAAGCTTGGTCTTTTGTGGCAAACAAGGGTTTAGTACTAGCAATCATCATCATCATACCTCATAAGTTCTATTTAAACTCATTTTATGTTCTTATAATTCATTTATGCATTATGATTATTCTATTTAGCTTAAATCACATTTAGGTTTTCTTCATGAAAATGAAGTATATACTGAAATGATCATTTTTCACACTATATAATGACTAGTGTTATTACTTACATTCATGTTAAAAAGGATGAGAAAATATTGTATTCACAGTTATTTTGGTGTAAAACTGATTATGGGTGTTAATTAGGGTTTTCATTAGTTTCATTAATTGTTTTGTTAAAAGAAATAATACAGACATGTTAAGATTGATTATGGACTCATTATATATGTTAATAGAACACTAAATAAGTATTATGGAAAGAAATACACTTGATTTACACACTTAGGTTATGTATAAATATGATTTATGACAAATAACTAGGTAAAGTAAGGTTACTTAAGTAAAAGTGATGTTTTAAAGTATGTTAATGGATTTGTTAACATGGATAACTTGGAACATATGAGGACTATTATGGACAAAGGACACTTAATATATGTATGATTTATAAAATATATGATATATGAGACATGTGGTAAAATACAAAAGTAATAAAGTATAAAGAAAAGATCAAAAATGGACTCAACAAACTCAAGCCAACATTCTGTCCAAAAGTCGAATTTTTACATATCCATTTTATATTTTTATAAGATAATACATTTCACGACGATTCCTGAAGGTAAGAAATTTGTTTTTAATCGGATTAATAACGAAAAAAGTTACGTGTTAAAAACGAGTTATACGTAATAATCGAAGTCGTAAGTAACATTTTTTAAAAACATTTTTATAAAATTATAAAACTAGCAAGTATTAATATTTTTAATAAATAATACACATTTTTAGGATTCCAAAATGATAAGAATCGTAATTTTTCAATTAATAACGAACGAGTTATGAATTTCGCGAGTTTACGACAAATAATACTTTTATAAAACTATTTTTATAAAAGTTACTATTCATGACAGAAAGTTATATTTTTGTAAACCTCCTAAAAATATAGAACTTTCAAATACGAGAACGTCCTCGAAAGAATCGTTAAAAACGGAGCTATAACGAATAAAATACGACGTTTACGGGTTTTACGACAACAAATACGAATTATATAAAACACATGTCTGTCATGAACAGTAAAATTTACTGTTCATCAGGGGAGAAAATTTATGAAAATATAAATATCGGCTAACCGTCTTAATTCGAAAAGTTGGACATGAAGAAACACAAGAATCTGAGCTTTTACAAACGCAAAAGTTATGCTAGTTTTACTAAAACGGTAATTATAAACGTTTTAACTTATTAAATACAATTTTACCAAAACCATTAGTTGGTGATTGAGCTAGATAGAATATTATGTGGTTACCAAAGTACTATATTACTAGGGAGTTTCATAATGAGGCCTCTTCGGATGGCGTTTCGACGAGTTGTTGGATTTACGATTTAAAGTGTCCTAACTCCTCGAAAAACGTCAAGTCACTGACCTCTTTAATTATATAGCCCATACGATCAGTACGATTGGTATAACAACTATAAGATTTGATTCAAGTTCTTGGTACTTAATACGACTATAAGAATTTAGGTTGCATTTCGATCTTTTAGTGACGCTAATATGCGATATTTGGATTATTCTGAACTCATGGTGTTGAGTTCATAACCCACATTTTATGATTTTAATGATTTATAATTTGGGGTGGGAAAACATGCTTTTATTTTATAAATTGGACGCAAGTATTGATTACATGTTTGCCTAAGTAGCGATAACCCAAGTTGAGCCCATTTATCAAGAAATGTTCAATTGCATTGTTGTAGTTGGGAATTACTATTATGTGAGCTGCGAATGTTATTTTATAGTTCTATTCGGGAAACGACTCCCGTTGGGTGATTAGCTATCACCGGGATTTACGAACGTCTTTTATTAGCATGTTCAAATTTAAGATGTTTTCGGGGTGAACATCTAATCAGGGCAGAAATTGCAATATATAGTTTTATTGCAAGAAAGATGTTCGAGCTTCATAGTTGTCATGAGTTAGTGTAATGTTCAATATAGTTAATTGTGAGCATCTGCATGTGTTGCATTATCACTAAAAAGTCTTGCGGTCCTGCAACATTATGACTTTTTTATCAAACTATAATCACCAACAATTTTGTTGACGTTTTTAAGCAATGTTTTCAGGAGATCAATAGGCATTGGGATGCCAAGGATGCATTGGGTTATATTTTGGATGCACGCGTTAAAGATTCTAGGTGGCATTCATATTTGGGGAATGTATTAGTTCAACTTTTTAATATTCCATCCTGCCTAGGAACAAGTAAAGATATATGTTTTTGTATTAGATCTTTCAATTAAATCCAATGTATCATTTAAAACGATTTTTGTGTCGTTCTTATTTATCTTTGTGCTTATTGATTTTGAAGTTAACACGCCCCGGGACCCTTATTCCGCTGCGACCCCAATTTGGAGTAGGTGTTACATTGTATTGTTATATGGTCATATGTGGATGAATTTTGTGATTCCAAACACTTAATTTTTCTGCTTAAACAAACCTATGAACTCACTAACTTTATGTTGACATTTTAGCTATGTTTTTCTCAGGTATTAAGAACGAAGATGCTATATGAAGTCTCATGCATTGCAGTCATTTTCCCGTTATCTGAAGGTCACTTGTACTATTTAATAACAATGTCGTTATTGTCTATTTTATGCTTCGCTTGAATGTGTTAAACAAATTTTATTATTTCCAAATTCATGTGAATACCGTTTTCTTAAAACGTTCATATAGAGGTCGTTATGTATTGCTTAGAAGTATTGATATCATGAATTTCATTACGCCCTATCGGCCTTCGATTATACTCTGTATTTAGTTTGGGGGTGGTGGACACATAGATTCATTAAAAGCAATTATATCTCATCTTTACAAAACCGAAAAATCAAACCGTATCAAAGCTAGCATGGCTCTCATTACCATTATATTCACTTAAAAAAAATTATAACTTCATTCTTTACAAAAGCTCCAAAATTTATTCACTTAAAAAAAACAATATAACATGATTTTACAAATCCCTATATAATCAAATAAACCCAAGTTGAGGTGGCTCCTAAGAAAAGATTCAATTAAAAACAAATTAATTTAAAAAATGGCAATTTTTAAAATTTTAAAATGACTATTTTACCTTTGGAGTTTTCGGGTCGACTTTGACTTTTTGACTTTTGACATTTTATTGTCACATAAAAACGATTACCGCGTAACCGGTAATTTTTTAGAACATATTTAAATAATAAATCATATTTATTATTACATATCTCTCATGTGCAAATTTATTTTTAGCTTATTTGACTTGAAAACGAGAAGATATATGTTATTCATAAATTGACTTATCAAAAACGACCTACTAAATCACGTTTTCACCACTCGGACTCTAAAGCAATTTGATGTAAAATGACATTCCGGACAACTTTTTAGTTTTGCTCGAGACCCGAAAGCAAGCAGAAAATAACTGACATACCCTCAGTCAAAATTTTAAAGACCGCACACAAACGAGTTACCGGGACACAAAAATAATTAAAATTTATATGTAATTATCACCCTTTTTATTAAATAAAATAATTAATAAATTATTTAATATTTTATTCAAAAGCGTTTATTTAAAAACTCGAATGTTCAAATTAAAGTTTCATTTTTTCGGACAAAGCTTGCCCGTGATACCCAATAGCTACACAAACGAACAATAAACATTTTAAATAAGTTTATAAAACATTTCTGAAATAATTGTCATGTTTATACTAATTTTTTGGCGAAAAATCATTTGGAAGGCAATGAGCAAGTTTCACATGTTTTAATTCATCAGTTAAACTAGCCAAACATGAATAATATTTTACAAAAAAGATTTCAATTTGGTCCCTTTAGTAAATATTTACATGTTAACCTTAACTTAAACTATATGGAACTAGCCATTTTTCTTAAACTTTCACCATATATTTGTTAGTATTGGGTTTGTGTCATTTTAATATAAAAACCTAAGCCCCTATATTTTCCTCATCCCCACTCTCATTTTCCGGCCAGTTTTTCCGGCGCCGCCACACTTTTCCGGCGAGACCACCAACCACCAGATCCGGCCACTAGCCGCATCTCCACGCCACCCATCTCCGCCCCCACCACATCTCCTCGTCAAACATCACCATCACCTCGTCATCACACCGCTAACCACCTCTATCAGCCTCCACCATCGCGACCTCCCTGTTCGACACATCACACCATCGTTCTACCTCTACAACCACCTTTACACGGACAGCACCCACTTACCACGGTTGGTTGCAGCAGCCGCCTCACCACACCACGAATTGCAACAGCCTGCGACCCATCCAACATATCTACCCACCACAAGCATGCCACCTCACTATCTTTAACACCATCCCCACCTCGTTACCTCCACACCACCACCTCCAGCCGCCACCCACAAGGGTGGGTGTGGTTTCTCAGCCATACAGAAAGGGTTGTGTGGTGGTTGTAAAACGGACACCAAAGGGTGCGTTGGAGTTTGTGGCCCACTCATAGGGTTGCGTTTTGGTTTTTAGATCCGCATCAAGGGTGCGTTCGGTTTCGAAGAAGACCCACGAGGGTGCGTTTGGTCTTTCTCAGCCACTAGGGTGCGTTGGGTTTTGAAAACAACCCATCAGGGGTGTTTGTTTCGCTGTGTAACAGCCGCTAGGGCTGTTTGGTTTGTAGTTTTAAAACACCCTAGGGTGAGTTTGGTTTGGCAGAGTTAACAACCCACTGGGGGTGTTTGGTTTCTTGCAGTTACACCCAAAGGGGTTTTGGGTTTGGTTTGTTAGCTAAACACCCAACAGGGGTGGTTTGGTTTTGATGATAACACCAAACAGGAGTGTTTGGCTGCGTGACAGCCATAAGGGTGTGTTTGGGTGAGCAGATTAACCGTAAGGGTGCGTTTGGGTTAATATAAATCGGCTAATATAAATATGTTAAGTTTTGGTAAAATATAAAATCGAATTAAGTGGTGGTTCTTAAAATGGTAAATACATTGCTATTATTTATTGTTTTCCTATTCGATCTTGGTTATATATATATATATATTATATATATCTAATATTATTTATATTATATATCATATTTTATATATATATTATTATTATATATATATAGATATATATATATATTATATATATATGTGTGTGTGTGTGTGGTGGTGTGTGTGTGTGTTGTGTGTGTGTGTGTATTTGAAAAACGCGAGTATTGCAACATTGATTGATTAAAGTGGAAAACATTGAATTTTGTAAAAATAGAAAACGTTGTATAAACAAATAAGTCACGCCAAAATTTCTATAAATTCTATACATAGTATTTTTTCGATACACGCTTATATAATCTTTGAAAACTGATAAAAATGATTTAGTTATAGTTTAAAGATATTTTATATAATATTATACAAATAAACCGACATAATAATCGGGAAAACTTAAACTTTTACAATACAAGACAATCTATTTTAGCAACAACCCGGTTAAGGAAACGATATATTAACTTTATAAATATATTATTTTATAAATTTAAAATCCCGGCTTAGAGAATAAGGGTCATAACTTTTATAAAAACTTTAGAAAAAGGAACATGTTTACCTAATACGTAACTTTAAAACGTACGTTTTCTTTTATACAAGAACTTTTATTCAATTATTTAAGTGGTGATTTCCGAAAACGCGTCGAATCATTTTATTTAATTATTTTCTCACGTTTCTAATAAAATACTTGCAAGGTATTATATACTTCAAAATAATCTTTTTATTGTTTGTCTTTATTATATAATTCACCATATGAATTATATAATTGTTTATTTTTCATATGTAATATATACGGAATATATATTAATCAACCACCAAACTATTTCAATATACAAATCTATCTTTATCAAACATGTCCGTTGACGTTAATCATTCATACCTCTCTAAGATATAGTGGGTTTTGGTCGATAAGATTAACTGTAACTTCTTGGTCGAGCTGTTCCGGTTTCCGTTTGTGTTATGCTTAATATGTGCACTCCTGCGAACCGTTCTTCATCATCGAGGTGAGTTTATAGCCCCTCTTTCACTTGTTTTACAATTACTTTATCAATTTCGAGGGAGAATACATGCTCATTATGTAACACCCCCAAATTCTGGTATGCAGCTGAAAAGGTAAACAATGTAGGTGCTACGACAAAGTACAACATCAAGATATAGGAAACGACCTTAATTGGACGTTTTTATGATAAGATTCATTCGATGCCATAGCAAATATCAGAGTTCATACAATTATGTCCCATATGTTTTAATAGTCATAACCATTTCCACATTACGTTTTTCGATTAAACAAAAGCTTCATAATACCAAAAGGCGACTTATGTTTTTATAGATAAAAAGTTGCATTGAATTTAAATAAACTCAGAAATCATCTTCATTGATTAATCCTCACGGCTCCCAGTCCAAGTTTATACCCTTTGGACTGAAGTTTAAACATGCTAAAAGTCAACACAACGGTTGACGTGAAATTCTTAGGTTTATCAGTAAGGAGTGGACACAAGTTTAAAGGGGGTTGGAAAAGTAGACTATGAACTAATTCAGTAGTCCAAACATGTATTATTGCGCTTAAGCTCATAAACCTGAAGCCTTAACTGTCTGTCTGCCCCAATAGGTAGGGTGTCTGCCCAAAACAGCCTACAATTTCAAAATGTTAAATGCTAACAGATCAACTTGTACCATAAATTCCGGGTGGTGGGGATTGTTAGTCCCGATAGATCTATCCACAACACTAGCGCTCACTATAATAACAATTGACGGTCTATATTAGGGACTTAGATGACACTGTTGTAACTTAGGCAATAATAATCAAGCAATAATTTGGAATAAGCATTCCGTTTAAAACCACTTGTGGCAGTAGTTTAAAACAAGCATGCAATTTCACCCCGTAAAGTTTGTTAAAACAAGTAGATAGAAATGGGGCTATGAACTCACCTCGAGTGAATGGTAATCAACACGTATTCACAATAGAAAATTGTGTTCTCGCTTACGGAGAGCGAATGACAACCTAATCCAATTATTAGGTCGTAGTAAGTACTAAACATTTTGATTATTTATAGGTCGTATAGCTCTTCATACTATCTTCGGGCTATCATAAGTAAGAGGTCATGTAGTGATGTTTGGAGGAGCTAGGACACTTTAATCGGAATCCACAGAAACTCGTCGATACAACACACCGAATGGGCTCTTTATTTAAACTCACTAGTTAATTTAGTTCTTTGATTACCTAATACACACATTTAATTCTATATAGCTACATCACCATCTATTCGATTGAGTCGAAATATATTTATAAAGTAAAAAACGTTTTATAAGTTAGATTAGTAAAATAGCGTAACTTTCTCGTTTCTAAGTCCATTCTTTCGTTTCTTACGTCCACGCCTTCGTATTAAGACGGTTATCCAAATATAACATTTTTTTTTTTTCAAAAAAATTTCTGAGTTTCTGGTTGATAGTCATTTTTCCTGTTTCATAACAGTTATATATTTATTTTTTTTGATTTAGTTATCGTAAATCTCGTAAAATTGTCGTAACTTATTCGGTTTAACTCGTTTTTAGCGATTCTTTTCGAGACGTCTTCGTTTTAAAAGTTTTACGATTATTGATGTTTTAAAAAGTATAAGTTTCTGTGGGTGTACTAGTAACTTTTATAAAAATAGTTTTATAAAAAGTATTTATTTAACGTAAATCTTGAAATCGTGTTGTTTTTCGGTATAATCAGTTTTTCGAGTTTCTTTATTATTTTGGAATCGTCATGAGGCGTATATCTTTTTAATACATGGTAGGGTTGTTACTATGGTCGACTAAAAACAGCCTCTTTTAATACTTATACATATATATTTTTATAACCTTTTTTTATATACTTTTAACTTAATATTTACCACAAAGTTTTTCAGACGTTTTATGTACTTGTACTTACATATAATAGAGTCCTAGAATCCATATGTGTCCATGAGTGCAGATTCAAGTCCTTAACAAGGCTTAAAAACCTTAAACTTTCTTTAAGTTAACTTAAAAAATTTCAAGTTTATTCCATATAATGGTTTACACTTAACCAACATGTTACAATTATATATATACAATTTATGTCATGATATTATCAACCTCATAACATATGTAAAAATTTTCAAAAAACCACCGATCACAAGTAGAATATATGTTTTAAATGTTAAAAGTTATCCTTAAATGTGATATTTGCTAACTAGAACCATATAAACAATAAATAATAACTGTAGACTAAAGGCTTTAGATAACCTTATGGTGATTGTTATGATGTGGACCAACACAATCTAAGCCCTTGTTTAGATTACAAACCCTAGCTTGCAACACTTGAAAACCCTAATTTCCAAGTAAATCATAATTTTCCTTTTTCTTTGCTTAACTCTTGTAAAGGCATAACCAAGCCTTAAATCTTTCTTGGTAGGTCTTAGATATGATGTAGGAATATGAGTAAGTGTTGTAAATAGAATTTTGTATGGATTTGGTGGTGGTTTGATGTTGGTCGTGGGTTTTAGAGAGACAAAGGGAGTATATGGTAAAGTTTTTCTTTGCAATATGAGAAGTGTGTGAGTTTACTTACTAGTGCATGGCCTTTTATTGTCCTAAAGATAGTAAAGAAAATAGTGAGAGATTAAAGGCGTCTTTGGTCAAGACTTGTGAAAAGGGTCTTTAGGTTTTTAAATGGACTTGGTTCCCTAATGATAGTATTCATATCATGAATGTTAGGAATGAAATGACTAGCTAATTTCTTATTTGCAAAATGAACGTTTTTGCCTAGTATAAGTTGGTTAACTTTAAAATATTGTATATTTTGAAAAGAGGATGTATTGGTTTATTTTATTTCATGGTCTAAAAAGTAAAAATTAGGCTCAAGTGTGAATATAGGAAAGTTTTATAAAACTTTGAGCATTTTTTATAAACATAAGTATTTGTTGAAGCGTAGATCAATTTTTGTTGGTTCCGGGTATGCTTAAACGTAATTTATCGCGAAACGTAAACAATTTACGTAACCAATAAAAAAATATAATATAAAAAAGTTGATTATTTACTTTCGTAAAATTAATATATTGGTCGCTTCGAACGAAAAACTTTATTGTTTGGTGTCCGTTTTACGCTAATTGATAATTTCATGGCTTACCGAATTTTAACTTAACAATATAAAATTAAAAGTTAACAAGTACAAGAGAAAAATATTAGTGAACTATATGAAATGTAAATGACCTGAAAATACGAAAATGTGACTAGTTCCTTGATTTGTAAAAGTTTTATATACCTAACATATATCATAATATAATTATTAAACCTTAGAGCAATTAAGAAAATTACCCAAGTTTCACTCGGTAAGATCACTCTCAAAAAGATATAATAATATATATAATTGTTATACTAAAAACCGGGCAGAATATGATCCACCGGGTCGTTTCCCCAACGACTTAGTGAAATTGGAAACCATTGTTTAAGTCCGGGATTATGATTTGAATGAAGCAAAGATATTTTTGGTAATTCTATATCTACTAAATAAAAAAAAACAAATTTAAAAAATTGAACATTATGCAATTTTAAACAATTACGGGGAAAAACAAATAAAATGCGATAATAAGAAAATAAACTAAATTTTACTCTAAAAAAGTAAACTAATTTTCTAACCTAAGATAAGTCAAACGAAAAATTTTGGGGAAAAAGAAAATATTTTTTTTTTATTTTTGAATTTAATATGGAATTAAAAACTAATTTAATTAATTAAATCTTATAAAATAGGCAAATTAAATACTAAAAATTTGGGAAAAATGATTTTTTTTAAGTTAGAAGAAAAGTCCTCTAAAAAATATTATAAAAGGCAAAGGAAAAACTATTTTAACTATTTTTATTATTATAATATATTTTTAAAATTTAAAATAAAAGCTAAAAAATTGTTAAAACTTTTTAAGATCTAAAAAGTGTTTTAAAAATGGATTTTACTGGATGTAAACCTAAAAGCCATTTTTTATAAAACTAAAAAACTATTTTTTTGAAACTTTTTCTATTTTTTATTGATTTTATAAGATTTCTACTTTCGAAAATTGATTAAAAATAAAATTTAAAGCTGAAAAATCTAAAAAATTCATGGGAAATCTTAGACATTAGCAGGAGGAAACACCAGAAAATAAGAAGAAACCAAAATTGCTTAAGAATAAGCCCTCATAACTGGGTTATTATTCTGATGACTTAGTTATTAGAACGGGAAATGAAAATGTTGTACTAGGTATTAATTGTGGGTTATATGAATGGATGAGCTAAATGTAGCAAACTGGTTATATTAAGTGTGTGTGTTGTGTGTGGGAGGTGTGGGTTTTCGAGTGTGGGCAACCCTTTTTGCCTTTTTTTGACTTTTAAGAAAAAATAAATGTCTCGAACTTAAAAAAAACAACTTAAAATAAGCTCCTTTAATAAAACGGGACTAAGCTCCATCTGTAATAAACGGGACTTAAGCTGAAACTAAGTAATAAGCTCTAAAACAGCTTATCAAAGCTGTTGTCACAGTAAGTAGGGGTTTGGGCTATGGTTTACTAAAACAACTCTAAAAAGCTCAAATTAAGCTTAATTTGTAAAAATAAAAAAGTGTTCTAAATAGCTTATGACTTGCTTAATCTAAAAAATGAAATAAGAAAATAGGAGTTAAATACTAAGACCACCTGAAAGTGAGTATGGAAGTGGACATACTCAGGAAACTATCAATAGCTCAAAAACCAAAAATAAAGCTCAAATGCTCAATAAGCAAAGACAGGAAATACGCATTTGTAATCTTTGACAATCAACTTATAAGCAATAATTTAAGCAAATAGAATACCTACTACTTCAAGCTAGAATCTAAAAATTTAAAAGCTAAATCTTATTGCTAACTGTTTTTGGCTTTTATTTTTGGTCTTTTTGGAAATTTTTGGAAACTTTAAAGGCAAATGCACCTAGGTAATTAAGCTAGAAATTTAAAAAGAAGTTTTAATCTATATTATCTAATGTATAAGCTACAAGCTTGCTGAATTTAAGAGGCTAAAACTTATTTTAATTAACCTAAAATGCAAGAAATAAGCAAGCAGCATTAACTGTTAAGTTAATGCTGGTGCATTTAACCAAATGGGTTAAAACCATTTTGCAGGAAACTTTGGTGAGAAAACCAACCATAAACACACTCAATGAGTGTGTCTAAACATAATGAAACAAATAACAAGCCCACAAAAGCTTGGTTTCAAAATTATCAAACAATAGATAAAGGAAAAAGGTGTCCTGGTGCAAGAACAAAGAGAATAAGCCACAAAATGCTTAAAAATACAAGCCAATGATTCAAACCTTCATAAAACTTAATCAATTATGAACTCTAAGCTGACCAAAACAAAATTACCAATTAGCTTTGATTTTTTTAGGTCAAATTTGCATAAACCAAACACCCCTTAAAAAGTGACAGATTCAAATTAAGCTTTTGGAATGAAAATCTATTTATCAAATGCTTAAGACCAGATGATGCAGAGTTTATATTATCCCTAATAAGCATGAATTAACAACTAAATAAGCAGTAATCTTAAATTTAAGCTAATTTCTACTATTTTTGGTATTTATGAGTTTTATAACAAGAGAATGCAAAACAAAGATCTAAGAGTCTTAAGCTAAAAACAGATGCATACCATTAACTATTAAGCACAATAAGATGACAAAACTTCAATTAAGCAGAGAGCTTAAGCAAATAAGCAAACTAATAAGCAATTAAGAGTAAACTAGATTATAACTATTAAACTAGATAAAAAAACATGCAATGAATTTCAAGAAAAACTTACTTAAACCTCTAGCTAAACAAGAGGTACCAATAATGGCAGCTACAAGCTCCCTAGCTTATTAATAAGCTAGGGTATAAGTCCATAGGGATCCTTCCCTTTTAGATCCCTATTCCAAAAGCTCACAATTCATTATCCAAAGGTAATAATGTATAGATATTAAGCTGATTTAAGGTTTAAGTAGGATTAAGTCTATTTAAACCCAATTTCAGCTTATAGACTGAAAAGGGCTTATTGAGAGCTTATTGATCTTAGCTTATTTAATAGGAAAAAGTGAAAGCTTATGAGATTAGGTAAAAGAGCTTAAGAGAGATTAAAACAACTGAAATTTCATTATAATAAAGCTTGTTTACATTAAGAAAATTACAAGGATTTAAAGCTAAATTAAGCTAAAAAGAAATTAAGCTAAAACTAAGACCTAAGCTACGTGTAAAAAAAACTAGATAGATCGTGTGTGAGAGGTGAGGCCTATTTATAGGTGCTGAAAGAAGCTTCTAGGATGCCTTGCCTTGCTCTTCAATCCTTCAATCTTCACCACTCATTGTCATAATCATTGGATCAAAGATTTTAGCCGTTGGATCAATAAGTGACCTCACACGGATTGCCAACGTGGCAATCCGTTTGAGGCTCACTTGTGCTTCTTTACTGAGTGATTTAGTACAAAAACCCATATATACTTGTGCTTCTTCCATTGATGACGTGTCAAGAGCTTGAGTGAGAGCTTAAGTAACCCTTGATTTGACTGATATGACCTCGCCATTTCATTGTACTACACTTGAATTGTCTTATTCGTCCCTTAATTAGGGAAAGCCCTTTGATTTTGACTGTTGGGTAAAGATGGGACGACGGGTGAATAGTAAATGGGTTTCGCGCCCTTTCTTCGACAGTTAAAACTGTTATAGTTTGAGGAAATTGTACTTCTAGCCCCTCTCTTTCCTTTCTCTTTTCTAGTTATAAATAACTTTCGAAAATTGCAAGTTTAGCCCTTGTGGTTTATTTAAAAGGGAAGTGGGCTAGTAATGGGCTTATGAATTGGGCTTTTGGGATCCGGATAGGGTTTCCTAGGTTTATAGAGGCCCATTAAGCTTTCCTGGGCCCAATAAGGGAGGAGGGGACATTTTTGGACTTTTGTGAGAGTTGAGGGACCAAAGTGAAATATTTTGAGGATTTGTCCTTTTGTGTTTGACTTAGTTTGACCATCTTTGACTGACTTTGACTTTTCTTGGCTGACTTTGACTGAGGCTTAACTTTTCTGGCTTCGGCTTTGTACTCTACTGATTCTTGTGTCCGTGCTTGCTTGTTTTTGACTGTTTTCTTGTGATTTTTGATATATCCATACCTGCACACACAAAACACAAATACAAGCACATTTTTGCCATTTTTGGTCTGTTTTGGGTTTAATTGGGTCATTTTTGGTAATAACGGATATGTGTATTTTGCACATATCAGCAATCCTTGAGTGTCCACACTTGATCCAACGGATGACAACATCTCCCCAATGATTGGATTGATTTTGATGGCTGAGATAAAGAGGAGCGTGCAGGAGCTCAAGGCCTAGAAGGTTCTCTCAATGGCTATAAATAGCACCCTCACCTCACACACACAGGAATGGAGTTTTTTTTAGTAGCTTTTAGGTAGCTTAAAATTTCATTTTGGCTTATTGTAATTTTCTTTAAATGTTTTGTTATTTCTTTTCAAAGTAATGTAATCAGTATCTTTTGTTAATGAAATTCAGTTTTATTGTGTCATAAGCTCTTTTGTTAACTCTCATAAGCTCTTACTTTTCTCTAAATGATAAGCTAAAGATCATAAGCTACTAAATAAGCTCTTATTAGTCT
>BQNB010027535.1:0-57541 GCA_026074375.1 Tanacetum coccineum
AGTCTTTATGGTAAACTTATATATCAAATTTTAGTCATTATTCAAGCTTGTATAACAAAGATATTCAACAATCAAAACATCTAAGAGTAAAACAATGACATACTTTTCATATCAAGACCTATTTTTCGAATAATTTGATACATGGATCGTACTCGGGAGCCACATGACTCTGATACCAATTGTGGAAATGTAGGGGGGAGGTGAATACGTTTCCGATTAAAATCTTAAAACTTTTTGTATCAAATGCCCGAACAATCGTGACTTAATAAGAAAAGTACTAATAATAGTCCATGACTATATTGAATAAACAAGTTGTCACAACACAAGCATAAACATCAAGCAATAATACAAGCATAATTATAAAGTAAAGAGATAATGATATGTAAACAAGAAAGCAAACCAAACACGATGATTTATAGTGGTCTGGTCACGGAGCTCTTCTTCACCCTACTCCACTCTCCGAGTACCCAACTCGAGAGTTACTTCACTAGATCAACAAGCTCCCTTATCGACAGAGAAAACCTTACACAACGTCGCTTATACTTTTTCCGGTACAAAGCTAAATACCGAGTTCTTACACATCAGGTAGAACCAACCCATCGTCGCTTACCCTTTTATCCGGTAGAAAGCTAAATACCGAGTTCTAGATCAAGGTAGAACCAACCTAACATCTCTTTCAACACAACAATAAAACCCATATTCTAACCCGCTAGAAAAACCCCATATAACCTCTATATATTACAAGGTGTTTGATTGATAAATCCAAATGAATGAATGATGATCTAAATTAACTTCCATTGATGGGAAGTCTTTAAATGGATGAATAATATGAGATCTCTAGTCTTGTAGATATTTTTATGTATATGCTTGGTGATTGATGGAAATGGCAAGATCTTCAAGGCTTGCTTTGGTGGATCATCATAGAAGTATGCTTATAACAAAATGAATGTAAGAAACATTATGATCATATGCAAATAGGGGGTTTAATGGGTGTTTGGTACTGATCTAGGAGAAGGATAGATTCATAGAGAAAATGTGTGAAAAATGGTGTGTAAATGGTGAGATTTGGTTTGCTATTTTTTGGCAAATTATGCACTGTAGCCCGGTTCTGCCGGTTCCCTTGTAGAAGGGAACCGGCCAGTGTAAACACATGGAACCGGCACACAGTTTTGAAAATCCGGATTTTAAAAGATTTTGTGATAAAAAATCTTATGAAATCTAATGTGATCTTGAAAGATTTTATCTAGATTTGGTAAGATATTTTAAGATATGGTGATGTCATTGATGAGGT
Source organism: Tanacetum coccineum (assembly GCA_026074375.1). Lineage (NCBI taxonomy): Eukaryota > Viridiplantae > Streptophyta > Magnoliopsida > Asterales > Asteraceae > Tanacetum > Tanacetum coccineum. Next base: position 1,292 of record BQNB010027535.1, read on the forward strand.
AAAATTACAAGTATTTTTTTTAAAGAAATGTGTCAAAGTAAAATGTATATATACTTAAAATGTAAGTTACTTGTGTTTAAAAATATGCAAAGTGCAGAATGTGAAATGAGATTTGATCATAATGCAACATAACAAACATGTACGAACCTGTGTTGTAACATACAAGGATTTTAGACGTCGAGAGATGTTGATGTATGTTGAGACAAAATATGATAACGAGTAACTTGTACATTTGACGTTATGTATTACAAATTATAATTTTGTCATTATCAAAACAAACAAGAATGTATAGATTAAATACCATAATATTTGCACTAACAAACTCTGTAAGCATAGGATGTAGCAGAATAACCAATGAAAAAGCATATATCACCTTTCTCACCAAGCTTCCCAATATCCTCACGGTCATTCTTAGGATAACAGAGAGCCTCGAATACATGATGAAAAGAGATATCTGGTTTTCTGCCATTAATAAGAGCATATGGTGTTTTTCTAAATCATCGGTGAATGATGGAGCGGTTTTGAGTGTAACATGCAGTGGCAATTGCTTCAGCCCATAAGATTAACAGAGCACAAGAAAAAATCAACATTGTTATAGCAGCCTCTACTAACATTCGGTTTCTGCCTTCCATGACTCCATTTTGTTAAGGTGTTCTTATAGAAGACGCTTGATGAGAGATGCCAACACTATTAAAGTATACTTTAAGCACTTGATTCTTGAATTCTGTGCCATTATCGGTTCTTACAATAATGGTTGGAGCTTGTAAAAGGACAATAATTTTCTTTAGAAAGGTTTTAATCTCCTCTGGTGCTTCATCTTTTGATCTAAGAAAGTGTACCCAACTATAACGAGAGTAATCATCCATAATCACCATAACATACCGCTTACCGTTGATGCTTTCGGATCTCATCGGACCACATAAATCCATATGGAGAAGGTGTAACCTCTGCTTAGAATTTAGAACAGGTTTGGGTGGGTGCGATGCCTTTTTTCTTTTTCCTTGCTTACATGAGGGACAAAGATGTTCTTTATGATTTTTGAATCTTGGAAGACCAGTGACGAGATCATTTTTTGCAAGGTCATTTATGGTGTCTTTTATAGAACCTCTTTTGATTTGCATGAAACTCGGGATTTAGATCAGCTAAAATTCATTGCTTCTCCTGGTGTCATCCTCTACATCTGAGTCACTGTCATGAACATAAGTGTTAGAAATCAAAGGTTTTGATGTAGAGATCTGAATGGTAAATCTTTTAGTCTTAGACTCATACATTTGATCAATCAGCTCTTCTTCATAGTTGTATTTTCCAAACAGAGTAGCTAAATTGTCATTCTTGATAGAATTTTTAGCTCTCTGAGTCTGATTCATACTTAACCTTTTCTTTGGTAAGCTGTTAAAAAATGTGGCATTTACTTCAGCTTGAGCACTTTTAACATCTTTGTTCTCAAGTTCATTTAACAAGATTCTCAGCCTGGTGTAGGTCTCTTTCACCTAATGACCTTCAAGTGCTTTGAAAGTATAGAACTTTAGTCTTAGGGCTGCAATCTTGGTATCCCTTGTTTCAGACGGTCCCTCATGACTTAAAATTAAATCATTCCACATTTCTCTAGCAGTGGAACATTTGATGACAGCTTTCATTATGTCATTTAGAAGACACGAGATAATAATACTTTTTAGTCTCTTATCTTGATTAGCAAGCCTTATTTCAATACCAATCCAGTGCTTTTGAGGTTTAAGTAGAATGTTTTCAGGTGTGGATGCAGTAGATTTGGTACAAATGGTCCATTTTCTAAGATTTCAAGTAGAAAAGGTTCCAGTCCATCAAGATAAACTAAAAACCTATCTTTCCAGCTAGTGAGGTCTTCCACATCAAGTTGTGGGACATTTGTGACAAGAGAGCCTCCCCTAGAATCAAGAAATTCGAGGAGATCTACCTCACCAACAATTTTTTTTGTTGCATTGATTGTATCATTGTTTTTGGCATTGTCAGTTTCAAAGACATTTTCTACCCTGTTGTAGTTTCGAGTATTATTTCTATCATTATTTCTAGTATTTCAAGAATTATTGCCAGAATTGTTTCCAAACATGATTAGATCTTGATTTTAAACACTTTTAACGGTTTATAAAATGGTTTTATAAATCAAACCGCTCTGATTACAAATGAATTCCAATTAAACGTCTCTTAAGGATGGTAAAGCAACACTTAATAATCAAGCAACACAAAATATAAACTTTTCAATCATGTAATGCTTTATTGATATGAATCAAACTATTACATAGTGTTATGGATCACACTTGTTGAATAACAATGTAACATTACTCTTTGAATACGTAAATTTAAAAGATTATCAAGTTTATAAGTAAACTTATATAGACACGCTGATAGGATCATCTGACTATCGTGTAAGTTCGACAAAGGAGTAAATGCAACAATAATAACGACAACAATTAAAGTGATGGCATTCAATACAACAAACTGTCACAGCCCGCTAAAGCGAAAACATGTGATGTAACAGGAAAGACACAAGCATAAGAAAATAGAACATACCATAATTTAAGTTAAAGGAAAACATCGCGTCATTACAAAGTTGTCTTGGCCAACATTGGCAAATCATACATAATTCAATAATTTAAAAGCAACTTCATCGCCCCTAACCCTTTCTTGTACCTCTATTGAGACAGAATGGTTTCCTGTTCTTTCACTGATATCAGTAAGACGTGATATGGGGAAGTTAATGGAAAAGTAAGCATAGGTCCTTTCATAGGTCTTAAGAAAGCGATTAAAAATATATTTACACATGAGACTCCTTATGCAAATACCTTCGTACAAATACTATTGTTGATCACCTGAAATGCATGAGAAAACACGTCAACTATGAAAAAAAGTTATGAGTACACAAGTATATAATGAGTATAAGGTATATGATTATTATAAGAGATTTTAAGTCAAGGAAATAGGACCTATCTTTACTTCATTATGAGTTCCACCCCCATACAAAGACTCGTAACCTATATGATCAGGCGTTTACAAAATAATAATAAATATATAATTTTTAATAAAACAGGTCATACCCCCCCCCCCCTTCAAAATATACTTGGTTGCAGTTTTTAAGCCTTTAGGTCTTTCAAGCCTAATAAGTCTTAGTACATTAGTGTTATGAGTCTCAAATGTCTTGTATGTCTGATTCAGTAATACACATTCATAACATGGGAAAGAGAGGTTGGCCGACCTCTAAATAGCGCTATCCATACTACCTACTTTTTGTCTTGACAATCCTACACTAAGTGGATCTTGTTCACAAAGTAACATACCTGAGAAAGACTAGCATAACAGTAATGATACTCTATTGCCTAGCAGATTTGTATATATTATATATATTATATATATATATATATATTATATTATATATTTTTATATATATATATATATTATATTTATAGTAATTAATATTTTTTATATTATTATACTTATTTAATAATAATTTTATTTATTTATTATATATTATTAATATTTTTTATATATAATATATAAATATATTATTATATTTTTTATATGTGTTATTTAATATTACTATTTTATATATTTATTTTAATTATTTAATAATTATATATTTAAAATATTTATATTATATATTTATATTAATTTTTTTTATTTTATTTTTATGTTTTTAATATATTTTTTAATTTATTAATATATTATTTTTAAATACTTAATTTTATATTATATTATTATTTTTTATTAATTTTAATTAATATTATAATTTATTAATTTAGTATATATAACTATTTACTATATATTATTATTATTTTATTTTATTTTAATATATATTTTATTATTGATATACTTTTATATTTTAAATAATTATTTAATAAATTATTATATAATATATTATTAATATATTAAATTAATTTATTTATATTATATTTATAATATATATATTTATTTTATTATATTTTTTTATATTTTATTTCGTTTATTTTATTTTTAGTAATATTTTTTGTATTATTATAATATTTTTAATATATATTTTTTATGATTATTTTATAATATTATATTTTTATATATTTATATTTAATATTTAATTTTTATATTATATTCTATATATTAAATATATTTTATAACTATAATATATTATATATAATACTATATTATTTTTTAATTATTATCTTTTATTATTATATATTAATTTTATTATTTTATTTATACATATATATTATTTTTCTATATTAATTTATTAAATTAATATTTTTTTATTAATTTAGATTTAATATAATTTTTTTAAATATATTATTATTTTATATATATATAGAATTTAAATAATTATATATTAATATATTATTTTTATTTTTTTGATTTATTATTTATTATTTATATATTTTAATTATAATATTTTTATATATTTTATATATTTTTTTTATCTTATATATATATTTTTATATTAATTTTTTTTATTAATATGTATATTATATTAATATAAATGTTATTTATATTATTCTATTTATTAATAATTTTTTAATTTATATATTTATATTTTATATATTATTTTTATTTATATTATTTTATTTTTTAAATATTTATAATTTTCTTTATATAAATTATTAAATTTATATTAATATAATAAATTATATATTTTTATATATAATAATATATATATTATTATTGTGTTATATATAATATTAGTTTTTACTAATATTTTTAATTATTAAATAAATATCTTATTAATAATTTTTATTATATATATATATTATATATTATTATATTATTATTTATAAAAATATTTATACGAGTTTGTAACAGCTTAATTATATTTTACATTAAATATCATTTTATTTATAATTAATTATATTTATATTATAATATTTTTTATATATTAATATACTTATTTTATAAATATTAAAAATATATTAATTTAATATATTACTATTTATTTTATTTTTTAGTTTATTAATATATATAATTGAATATTTTTTTTTTTATATATATTATTTTTATATATATTTTTTTTTTTATTATATTTATTATTTATATAATATTTTTTTATATTTATATATTATTATATTTTAAATATTAAATTCATAATAATTATATATATTAGTAAATTATATTATTTTATTATAATTTTATAAAAAAAATTTTATTTATTATTATATATTTATTATAATTATTTATTATATTTTATATATTATTTTTGATTATATAATTTTTAAATTTTTTTGTTTATTTTTATTATTATTAATTTATTTTATTATTATTCTTTATATATATTTATTAATAATAATATTAATTATTTCTATTATATTTTATTATTAAATTTTTAATTTATTATTTTTTCTAATTAATAATTTTATAATATTTTTATTTTTTATATTTAATTTTAAATTTATAATATTAATTATTATATTTATATTTTATAATTCTTATATATATTTATAATTATTATATTTATTATTAATTTTATAATCTTTTTTATTTATTTTATATATAATTATATTTATAATAATATTTATATTTTAAATATTTATTATTTATTTTATATTTTATTTATAATAATATTAATTTATATAAATTATATTTTATATATTGTTTTATGTCTATTTTATTTTTTAATTAATTTATTTATATAATATTATTAATCTTTAAATATTTCTTTTCTATTTTAATTTTTTTTCATTTATTTACTTTTTAATTTTTATAATTTTTATATATATATTAAAAAATTTATAATATTTATATTATTATAATTAAAATTATTTATTTAAAATAATTTTTATTTAATTTATATATATTATATTTATTATAATTTAAGATATATTTTTTTTTTTAATTTTATAATAATTTTATTATATATTTTTATATTTTTATACTTAGATTCTAATAATTTATTTATATTTTAATTATATATAATATTATATATAAATATTTTATTTTATTTTATTTTTTTTTTTAATAATTTTTTTATATATTTACATTTTATATAATATTATAATAATTATATAAAAAAATAAATAATTTTATTATTTATATATATTTTTTTATAATATTATTTTTTTGTATTTTTATAATAATTTATAATTAAATATATTTATTTAATTTATATATTAAATCTATATTTTTATAATTATATATTTTTTATTATTATTTAATAACTAAATTATATTTTAATTATATAAATTATTTTTATATCTATATTATTTACAATTTTATTTTGAATATGTATTAATTATTATAATAGTGGCATTTTCTTTGCAGAACCATTTTTTTTACAGAACCTACAGAACCAGTTTTTTTACTCCTAATAATTCATGATTACATCATCTCAATGCATGATGTCATTTTTGTAAATAATGTAAATCTTTTTTCACTAAAAATCTGATTGGAAGGGCATTAAAGGAATTTCAAAAATATAATTCTTCTAAAAACTCTCTCATATTTTTAGCCACAAAATCTCAAAAACAAAAACCGTCATATATTTTAAATAGCCTCTCCAAATAATTAGGGCAACAAATTTCCTTCTTTGTTTCAGTCGCCGTCATTTTTCTCCCTACTCTAACCCCTCGAAAAGAAACCCACAAAATTCTACATATCTTCATATCTTCTTTCATCTCTTTTTTATACATCTTATAATGAGACTTAAATACCTTCAACAACCTGTGTCCAAGTTTGTGTCGTTTGTTGTTGCGATAGACTTTAATTCGGTCTTATTAATGAGACTTTTAAACCTCATTTGTCGGAACTCTTATACGCAGGATTTATTGGTCGCTGAGTTTTTAGTCATCCTACGTGGCCGCCGGATTCTGGTTGCTAGTTTTATAGTCTCCACGTATATGACTGTCGGGTTCTTTCGTATCGCGCCAGTGGACGTGTCGGATTGGTCAAAGTTGTTAGTGGAGGGTCAAGCGGACATGCGTAGGAAGGTAAGCAGATCTCGTTAATTCATGTTATGTCATGTGGTAATATTTTTTCATGACTATGTAGCAATCCGAAGAACTTGTCTAATACCACCGCCAAATGTAATACATTTAAACCCACCTGTTTCTGCATAGTGTTGAGCTACTTGAAATCTCGTTACAGATGTATCAAGTTCATCGATTGTTTTTGTGGTTTTCAGGAATGTGGAAGGATGACCTCATTGTTGACTATGTTGGTGTGGGCTACTGGAACATGCACATCGTGGAGGGAATTCTTGTAACAAAAGTGGCTTAATGGTTATTTCTTTCACTTACTCATAATTTTTGAACCTTTTAGTCATAGTGTTTGCAGTATTCATGTAAGAGCCACTCAAAGTATACGTTTACATGTTTATAAAAGATTATTTATATTTTATGTTGTTAAACTGCTCTCGTGTTTCCTTACCCCTATGGTTGCATACTTACACCCATGCTTATGAGATTAGTCACTATCAGCCCACTAGATTGGCTAGCGCAATTTAGTGATTTTTGTGTCATAAATAGCATATGATAGTAACATGCTTTCTGATATTTGTCACTAATAGACATAGTAAAGTACTTTTTATTTGTTCATCACTGAACTAATGAAACTGTTGGTTCGGTTTATTAGTAATCGGGATGCCAAAAATAAATTTGAATATCTTATTATAAAGTATGTTACTAAAAGTTACCAGATCTGAAAAGTATGTTGCTATTAATTAGTCATTTATATTTGTTTTTTTCTTTCTGTTTCTTTTATTATTCTACGTCTAACTGATTTTCTACATTTGACGCACCATGTTGGTTGTAAGAAAATGAAATGTACATCAGTGTCCGGACTCATCAAAGTTTCACTTCATCTAGAGAACACCTATGTGCATACCATATGAGACATGAAAAATGCATGTCTATGTCCTCCGGGCTCTGGTCCACTCAAACACATTATATCTCCACCTATGTACATACTTGTAACCGACTTCGAAACTTTTTTTGGCCTCAAGTTAGATATGATATTGTCATCCATTGACTTGAATAATTCCCTACATACGAGCTTAAGTTTGAACTCCACATATCATACGTATGTGAATGGTCTTATCAGAGCTAACCATTCCTTAATATCCACCTGAAACATTTATGATTATATTTAATTTCTTTGTATTTCCATTTATATCTACGAATTGTTGTAGATCTATATAATTTTTTTACCTGAACGTCTCACTATGCCAGGACGTGAGGGAGGAGCTGATCATGAAAGTTCAATTGAATTAGTGATAAGGTACGTATATGTTTTATGTTAATTTAACATGCGTGAAAGCGTGCATATATGTTTCCTGGTTGGTATAAAATCCATGAACTGGTGGACATATATGTTAGGGAAGCTCAAATAGAAAGATGTACGCATATATGTGTAAAATTATAAATACAAGTTTGCTAGTTGTTAATGATAAGAAAAATAACCATTTTCTTCGTAATTTCAGTTATTCAACATGTTTGAGAAAGATCGAGATTGGAGAGCATGCCTAGTATATGTTATAGCGCAACGTGCACAAATGTTTTCGAAGCCGTAACAGCCTTTATCAGAGTGGTTGGCTCACATTTGGCTAAGGTATGGTTATCAGCTGCTAATTTGTGTTGTTGTTGAATGGCTTTGTTAGTTGTATATTAGCGTCTATATGACATTCTATTTTTGCAGATTTCTACAAGAATTTGTAAAGAAACAATAATTCTTTCACATTCAGTTTATAAGATGAATTCGCACACGGTATAGTCTTATATTCACCTTTGGGTCTTTCATTCTTTAGCTTAAAAGTGAAAGTAATGAGTGGCCTCCATTCAGTCTTTCTGATTTTTGCTCTGTTTTTTTCAGATTGATTGTTTTGTTGATATTATTGCGCAACTTAAGAGGTCCTTCTCCCCCTAAATTCTCTAACTTCTTATCCTTTCACTCCATTTCTCCACTCCTTCCTACTCTATCTCCCTTATCCCTCTTTCTCCTCTCTCTCCTCCTAAAAAATAACAAGCTTCTTTCTAATGCAATTCAGTCTTAGGTTGGTATGTTTATAGTTGTATTTTGGTTATGTGCTTATAACATACCTGCTTAGACTGAAATCATTCTTCGATTTATACAGACCGTTACTAGTAATGTTCAAGATAAAAGGTAATTTATATTGTATCCATCCTGGAATCTTGTATATCATGTGCCAAGTTCCAAGTTTAGCTAAAATGCTTAGACATTTTATGGATGAAAAAAATGCAGCGCTATAGAAACAAAACTGCTCTTGTGCAATATTATCCATGAGCAAGCAAAGTTGCAGTTAATGCATATCAAGGCAAAGCGGCTTCGGTCAACAACTTGAACCCACATTTATTAATAAAAGACTACCTGTGTTTTTTATTTCTTTTTTGTTGTTGTTGTTTTTATATATTTGTTTTAGTGAAGATCATTCAATCATAATGATAGGCGGCATGAGATGAAGATGATCAATGGATGGATGTACTTGTGTTTTTAGAAGTCTTGCACATATGTTCTCGAGCATCGTGCATATATCTTTTTTGAAGTGTACTAGTATTTTCTAACAATTTGATTCGATTGTGAAGCGTGCATGTATGTTCTATGAAGAGTGCATGTATGTTCTACGAAGAGTGCAGACATGTTTTTAAATCTCTTGCACATTTATAGTGAACAATATACATTTGTATTTGAATTATATTTTATTTGATATCAAATTTTGCGGTATTCTATTATATTTTTTGGTTTGTTATAATTCAGAAATTAATGTATAAGTTCATGTTTTGGTTATAACAATTAAAGATTAAAAAAATGTACATTAAAAATATATGTCGCAGCATTACATTTTAAATAAAAAAAGTTGATGGCTAAAAATGTTATACAAGGAAACAATGTAAATTTACGTATTTACCAAAAAAATATATGCACCTTCCCATGTTTTGTTTTTCGAAAACATGCATGTAAAAAAATAATTTAAAAAAATATTTCTTTAATTTTTTCATAAATTTATAAGCTTAAAAAAACGAATTTTTATAAAATAAATTAAATAGACGTAAAATGTTGTTGTAATAATTTGCCCTTTTGGACTAGATAAAAAAAGAGAATAATAATACTAAATTTTCATTGGCCAAATTAGTTCTTGTAGGATCTGTACAAACAAACTGGTTCTTGCAAAGAACAGTCCCCTATAATAATTAAAAAATATATATTATATATATATTATATATATATATTATATTATATATATATATATATATATATATATATTCTCAGTTACAATTAGTTATGTCAAAAGCAAGTCATATTCCTAAGCACAATTTTAATGATAAAAGAACATATCAAAGTTTTCATAAAATAACACAACTTCAAAATAGTCTTGTTGCATTAAAGCACATATCTAAATAGTTTAAGTAAAAAAACATGCAACCAATCATTTTATAAAGTTAGCAAATAGTACTAGTAATTCATAAAATAATAGTTAGTCTTAATTTTTTTTTCATAAAATCATAGTAAAATGATTCATAAGATACTAATAAAACATCTCATACGATATAGTCATGCATTTCACCCCAATACGTTCAAAACGATAAAAAGAGGGGTTGCGTAAACTCACCTCAAAAGAAAAGACGGATGTAAATGGCTTAGATGAAAACGAAAGCTCAGAACCCAACGCGCTCATACCTTTCAGCTACGACCTAGGACAATAAAAAGGGTTCTATTTAGACTCTAACGATATGGCCAGACTCGATACAAATCTATTTACTAAGCTTTTTTTTTTAATTACATGGCGTGTGCTACTTGCGGCTATCTATGAAAATTATCAAATATGTCCTTATTTTATAGTTCGATCGAGAGCCCATTTACCCAAGTTAATTATTGTTAAAAAAATCACTTCTGATATGTCATGATATAATGTCTTAGGTATTTGTAGGAATTTTTATAAATTTTTCCTAAGTGTTTAACATGCTCAAATAGCCATGACACGACTTATGGTCAATTCTGGACACCTCGACTTGCACTGATGATAAAATAGGTTTAAAAGTGAACCTGATTTCTAGGTTTGACTGGGGACCTGTTATTTTATACCTCAAATTAGTTCCATGATCATTTTTAGACCGCAACATGCAAGCATGAGTGATTTGTACCAAGAATAAGTAGCTTAACCAAAACTGATAACGGAACTATTTTGACACTTCATCTCGTTTCGATCATAAAATATTAATTATTTTGTTTCTAAATGCAAGACCAATGAGGTTTTGTAGATAAAACATATATCTAACTTTGAGATTTGGATTGGATGAAAAATCTTTTATTATGACCAAGTTATGCATGACATAAAGTGACTATATTTTTCTGAGTATCAAAGACAGTTTTGACACTTGAGTTTGTTTGACCAGTTTGGAAGACCAAATGAAGTGATCGTTCTGAACATATTACATGGTTGGAAAGGTCTTTCAATGTACTTAGTTCTAGATTCAATAATAACCCAAAAAGACCTAATTATGAGTTAGTTATGACCCTTTGAACACAACACATAAAATCAGTCTACTATTTCCAGGTTGACACCTTTGTCTTGCAAACGTATTTTGACCAAATTTTATTTATTTTCAGAAGGTGTTATCATAATCGTTGAAAAGATCTTTCAAAGTAGTTAGATTTGGAATCAAGAAACACTCAAAAATCTATTTTTATGCCCAAGTTATAACTCTAACAAGGTGACACTTTCAAAATTACAGCTCACTATTTAGGGTTTTTATCTAATCTTTCATGCAACATTCTTATCCAAACATCCCCAAACGACTCAAGTAACCCTTAAACCCTTTTTAAACACATATGAACATCATGTTTATCCAAAAATATGAGTATGCCTTTCATAAAATATTCACTTGTTGCATGTCCAAGATCGAACCCGATCTAGTCAAAAATCATGTTTTCATACTCATTTTCATAACCAGTCTTAACATACAACCATCCAAATCACCAATAAAATCCCTATAATTATTCTAATATCCTTTTAAGAGTGTTATAACACCATATTTTCAGTATCTTAATCATTTTGTAGGTTATTGTTAGGAATAATTGTAATACTTAGTTTCTACTAGTAGGTATGTAGTTCCTACTGGTAGAGTAGTAGTTCCTACTGGCAGGTATGTAGTTCCTGCTGGTAAGGTTATTACTTAGTCCCGGTAGAGTCAAATAGTTATTCTAGGATAAGTTTTTAATTACTTAGAGATGAGGATATGCATGAGCTAAATTAGGAAGAGTCATGCATATTATTCTCACGTGTTTTTAGGAGATGCCGATTAGGGTTTCACCACTACAAAAAGAACCCACGGCTTAGGGAAATAGGGGGATCCAGAAAAACACAATTCTCCTTGTTCGTTAATAGAAATCCATAGAAGGATCTTTTAGTTTTTATCAGTCCTGTTCTTCTTATCAGTTGTGTCTATATTCCGCGTAGACATTAGCTTTTCTAAGCAAGAGTCTCTCTTGTGTTTAGCTTGTGATTACATAGGCTATTCACCATCCTTAACAGCAGGTAAAAGATCTATCAGGTAGGATTAACAAGTGGTCTCAGGAGCTTTTTGAGTGTCTCCTAATAAGAAGAATTTTCCTAGATCCCTTATAAACCTTCAAACACAAACACCTCTCTACACCTTTAAATGGCAAGCTCTGACATGAAAGCGATGATGTTAGTGTTTATAGTGAAGCCACATTGCTAACAACAACAACTAAAACATTCAACTCAAATCAATTCCACTGTCTCAAATCAACAATGCAAAAGTTTCCATATTTGAAGAAGGAGAGTATGAGGTACTGATGCTATGAAGATGGCATACTGGGACAAAAACAATGCATATGAATATTGGAAGGTATTCAAAATGGGCAACAGCTTGAAAAGGACTGGAAGGAGATATGAGATGGAAGGGGTACTATATTATTCCCCTAACGACTGCAGATGAACACATTGCTGTTCAGAGGGAATCAAAGGCAAGAATACCTTGCTTCAGTCTATTCCTGATGATCATGTGTTGATTTCCGGTATTATATGGATGATGCAAAAGGATATATGGAATGCATATGTCAAAGCTAGGTTTTGGTTGGTGGAATGCCGATATCTAGAAGATAGAAAGACTATGCTGAAGCAAGAATTTTCAAAGTTCATAATTCGTGTAAGCGAGGGATTGCACAACGGGTATGGACGCAGGATGCAGAGATTCTAAGTAGCTTAACTAACTCAGCCAAGCCAAGAGGATGAAGATATTAATCTAAGTTTTCTAAGAGCTTTGTGTGTGTGTGTGTGTGGTCTCAGGTAGGTTTAACTTTGATAAACCAAAATTGGACTTGAACATCTTTTCTTTTGATGATTTTGTAGATCTACAAGTTAAAGATTCTTGAGGTAGATATCAAGGATACCTCTACTTTTTCCTTGATGCCAATCAGCAGGCTCCAAGCCATTTGCCTTTGTTCAGTACCACCCTTAGTGCTGCAAAAGGATGTTCATATGCGGATAGTCCAAGCTATTCTTATTACCGTACATTGCTCCATCAACTCGAACGACTGGGTCTCACAGATATGGTAATGTAATTGAAGAGGTTCTTCAATCTTGTGTGTTTGTGATACTGAGCCCGAACACAATGGTTATGAAGATTGTGAAGGATATGAAAAAATGGATCGGGAGGAGGATGGCTTGAAAGATGGCAAATGGCTATGCTTTAGTTAGAGTACACCTAAGTGTTGTAGCAGGAAGCTAGAAGGAAGATTGGATTTTGATAAGAAGGAATCAGCTAGGTTCAACAAGAAGAAGGTCAGATGTTACATAGTATCTTCAAGAGTGGCCACTTTGCCAGAGAATGCAGGGCAAAGGAGGGAAATTGACAAGCAGAGATATTACCTCTTCTCTAAGATTCAGTGAGATTGGAAAGAAGAAGGAAGAAGAATCCAAAGCCTTGATCATTGCTGTTGATACATTGGTTGATTGGACAGTAAGCATGATGGTCAGAGTGATGGAGGTTATTTGCTCTAAAAGAGTATGGGTATGATTGATGGTTGTGATATTGAGGATGCATTTGAAGAAGGTGCTGCCAGATATACAACTTGATTCACTGGAGCTGATACAAAGGAAGCAGTACTGCAGGTGATGCTGGAGAATTTGCTCTCATGGGTGTCACTTTGAGGTACATAACTGCCCCTTGGGTTGTTTTGTGATATTAAGGTTATATATATATTGTTATACTGTTAGTTGATTTCATTATAATTTTTTTCTATTTATATTTTTTATTAGTTTATATATATTTTTTTCTATTATATATATAGTTTTTTTTTTTTTTTTTATTATTTTTGATTCTATTTATTTTTGTTTTTCTCTTTTTTTTTCTGTATCTTTTTATTGTACCCCCCCCAATAAGTATAATGAACTTCAAAAGCAGCATAATGAACTTAATGAACAAAATAGTGAATATTTTATACAAGTTCAAGCTTATAAGAACTCACTTAAAACTTTGGAAAAACAAAAGAGAGTTCTTCAGAAAAATCAGTTGACACTTGAAGACAAGATTAGGGTGTTGTCTATTGAACTAGAAAATACAACTAATCTGCTAAAACATTCTGAAAGAATAAATGCTATTGCTGAGACTGCTAAGAAAGAATTACAGACAAAACTTGATAATCACTTAGTACAAATTGAAAAGTGGAGAACCTCTTCCAAAAACTTGTTCAGATTAATTGATAGTTCCATGTCTGTTAGAACAAAAGTGGGTTTGGGATTTAATAACTATATAAGGGAAAATGAGTTAGGATGGGATGACTCTGCATTTAGTGTATTTACCACTAACTCTGAAGAAGTGGAAGGTAGACCTCTTTTCAATAGGTTTGCCAAAGCTGATAGTATGAAAGCTGTGCCTCCACCTCTTTCTGGAGACTACACTCCTCTATCAGATCACATTGACTTGGATGAATCACAAATGTCTTATGGTACAAAGTCCTCAACCTCTGGTGACTCTAATTCTGTGTCTAATGACTTTGTCTCTTGTGATAACAGTGACAAGTCTTCAGAGGTCAACACAAATGACTTTGCCTCCAGTGATTCTAGTGTCAAATCTTCAGAGCCCAAGTCAAATGATTCTACCTCCTGTGCATCAACTTCCAGTGTATCCACATCTGAGAGTGAAGCTGAGATTGAGTCCAATGTTGGGACACCTATCCAAGAACCCATTATTGTTCAGGATTTACCTAGTTTCTCTTGTAATAGTTCTGATAAGAATGAAAACACTTCTAGGACTTCTTGTAATAAGAATGGTTATTTTAATAAAAAGGCAGGTCATTTTAGGAAAAATGCTTCATCTGTTTCTAAGTTATGTTTTGTATGTGGTAGTAGTACTCATCTTATTAAGGATTGTGATTTTTATGAGAAACAAATGGCTAATAAGACTGTTGGTAATGGGGTGGGACCTGTACATAGTAGGAATAATGTTAATCATCAAAATCAGTTTGTCCCACAAGCTGTACTTCTTAGGACTGGCAAAGTAAACATTCCTCCTGCTAGACCACAACCAGTTCCTACTGGTAAGCCAAAGGTGCCTGCACCAGTTCCTACTGGTAGGCAAAATAGGCCTTTTCCAGTTCCTACTGATAGAGGATATTCTCCATCAGTAACTTCTGGTTGGTGGAAAAGTACTGCTAGACCTATGCCCCATTTAAATAGACCTACAAGTTCTTATTTTCAGACTTATACACCATATGTACCTCAAATGTATTATAATCATATGAAATATGGTGGGGTGAGATGGGCAACTGCTGTTAAGCCCTCAGCAGGTTGTTCTTGGAAAACACATAGAAAAGGTTTATACTGGGTACCCAAGAACAATAGTGGATCTCATACATCTTCATGGACAACCTTTTCAGATCCACAAGGCAGACCCAAGTCATAAATGGCTTGGGTCCCCCTTAGACACTAACTTTTCCCATGTTGTATATTGTAGGAAAATCCTTATTCAGATGCTGAAGATGAAGGGATCTTTGATAGTGGTTGTTCTAGAAGTATGACATGTAACATGGAAAGACTGGATGACTTTCAAGAATTTCAAGGAGGAAAAGTAACTTTTGGAGGTGGTGAAGGTAGGATTACTGGAAAAGGGACAATCAGAACTCCCACACTAGATTTTGAAAATGTCTACTATGTGAAGGAACTGCAACAATTCAACTTGTTCTCTATCTCTCAGATTTTTGACAAGAAGAATAGAGTTCTCTTTACAGACACTGATTGTCTTATGCTATCCAAGGACTTCATGCTTCCAGATGAAAGTATGGTGGTACTTAGGGTTCCAAGGAAACATAATCTTTACACCATTAACTTGAATAGTCTCTGTCCCAGGGGTAATTTGGCTTGTTTAGTGGCAAAAGCCTCAGTTGATGAATCTGTGAAATGGCATAGGAGGATGAGTCATGTGAACTATAAAAACATGAACAGATTGGTAAAGGGTAACTTAGTTAGAGGACTACCCCCTAAACTTTTCAAGAATGACCATACCTGTGTTGCATGTTGTAAAGGCAAGCAACACAAAGCCTCTTATAAGGCCATTAATGTTGTGTGCTCTATTTCTGAGCCTTTGCAATTGCTTCATATGGACCTCTTTGGTCCTACATCAATTCGAAGCATTGACCACAAATATTACTGCCTTGTGATCACTGATGACTATAGCAGGTTTTGTTGGGTTTTCTTTTTAGAATAGAAGGATGAGACCTATCCTATCCTTAAGGAATTTATTAATCTTGTAGAAAACCAGTTGAACAAAAAGGTAAAAGCTATAAGATGTGATAATGGTATAGAGTTTAAAAATGCTCATATTATTGAACTCTGTGGGTCAAAAGGGATAAAGAGGGATTATAGTAATGCCAGAACCCCACAGCAAAATGGGGTTGCTGAGAGGAAAAATAGAACCCTCATAGAGGCAGCTAGAACTATGTTGGCTGACTCTAAGTTACCTACTATGTTTTGGACTGAAGCAGTAAGAACTGCTTGTTATGTCTTGAATAGAGTGTTGGTAACTAGTCCTCATAATAAGACACCCTATGCCTTATTGACTGGGAACATTCCTTCAGTCAGTCATTTTAAACCCTTTGGGTGTCATGTGACCATTCTAAACACAAGTGATCATTTGGGTAAGTTTGATGGCAAGGCTGATGAAGGCTACATTGTTGGATACTCTGCAAGTAATAGAGCCTACAGGGTGTACAATGTGCCTAATAAAAGGGTAGAAGAGACTATGAATCTGAGGTATCTTGAGGAAAAACCTAATGTACAGGGTCTTGGTCATGAATGGTATTTTGACCTCGATTATTTGACTGATACTTTAGGCTATAAACGTGATAAAGCTAACCAATCTGCAAGAACACATGAAGATTTGCCTAACTCTGCAGGTATACAAGATGTTGATTCAGACTCAAAATGTGATGAACAAGTCATCATTATCCCTTCTTATCCATCACACAGCATACAAGAAGCTGTGCCTAAAAGATATTCTAGTGATGAAGTTGATAATACTCCTCTTGATTCTGCTGAAGAAATTTTTCAAAAGGAGCTTGCAAGGCTGAAAGGTTAGGAACAAAGAGCCACCTCTATTACAAAAGATACTAAGGAATTTCAAACGAGAGCAAGTACAAAATTAGTTCCTCCTTGTTGCATACCAGTTCCTACTGGTAGCATCTAAATTCCTTCTGGTGATACAACTATTTCTCCTAGTAGTGTTCCGGTTCCTACTGGTGGTCCAACTGATTCATTCTTTAATAATGAGCCTACAACACAATTTCCCAGTCCACCAAACCTTGGAAATAATGAACTCTCACTTGGTATTTTCTCTTCTTTATCTTATGATGATAAGTTTGGTGCTAATCTAAATAACTTAGCATCCACTGTGGAAGTCAGTCCTAAGGTAACTAAGCGAATCAATACAATTCATCCTCAATCTCTGATTATTGGGGATCATACTTCAGCTGTGCAAACGAGAAGCAAGGTCAATAAGACTACTACTGGTGAATCTGCTTTTATCAGTTATATTCATGACCAGCAGAGAACCAATCATACAGACTTTCAACATTGTATGTTTTCTTGTTTTCTTTCTCAAGTTGAACCAAGAAGTGTCGCTCAAGCCCTTGAAGATCCAAGCTGGGTTGATGCTATGCAGGAAGAAATGCAACAGTTCAAGTTTTAAAATGTATGGGTTCTTGTTGATTTACCTGAAGGTAAATATGCTATTGGGACTAAGTGGATACTAAAAATAGGAGAGTGCCAGGGGGATTGTGTAAGAAACAAGCTAGGTCTTATAGATGAGGAATAGACGGAAGGAGGGCATTGATTATGATGAAGTCTTTGCTCCAGTTGCAAGAATAGAGGCAATCAGATTGTTTTTAGCATTTGCCTCTTACTTGGGATTTATGGTTTATCAGATGGATGTTAAGAGTGCGTTTCTTTATGGTAGAATTGATGAGGAAGTTTATGTCACTCAACCAAAGGGATTTATGGATCCTCAACATCCCAAGAAGGTCTACAAGGTAGTCAAAGCTATATATGGACTTCATCAGGCACCAAGAGCTTGGTATGCAACCCTCTCTACCTTTTTGCTGAATCATGGTTACAGAAGGGGCACCATTGACAAGACTCTCTTTCTTAAGAAGCACAAAAGTGATATCATCCTGGTTCAAGTTTATGTGGATGACATCATTTTTGGATCTACAAAGAAGGCCTGGTGTGATGAATTTGAGGCCTTGATGAAGGGAGAATTTGAAATGAGTGCTATGGGAGAACTTACTTTCTTCCTAGGATTACAAGTTCAGCAAAGACCTAATGGAATTTTTATCAGCCAAAACAAGTATGTGAAAGAGATACTGCAGAAGTTTGATTTGGAAAATGTCAGGACTGCCACTACACCCTATGAAGCTTCAAAGCCTAAGTCCAAGAATGAACCTGATAGTCCTGTGAATGTACATTTGTACAGATCCATGATAGGTTCACTAATGTACTTGACAGCTTCAAGGCCTGATATAATGTTTGCAGTCAGTGCTTGTTCAAGGAATCAAGTCACTCCTACTACTTCCAATTTGGAAGCAGTGAAGAAGATTTTCAAGTATCTTAAAGGCCAATCTAAGTTGGGGTTATGGTACCCTAGAGAGTCACCTTTTGAGCTTGAAGCTTATAGTGACAGTGATTATGCTGGGGCAAACAAGGATAGGAAATCCACAACTGGTGGATGTCAGTTTCTGGGTAGGAGGTTAATCTCATGGCAATGCAAGAAGCAAACCATCGTGGCTACCTCTTCCACTGAAGCTGAGTATGTTGCTGCTGCTAACTGCTGTGGTCAGGTACTCTGGATACAAAATCAGTTATTAGATTATGGGTATAACTTTATGAATACCAAAATCTTTTATTGAAACCAATAGTCCATATGCTATAGTTAAAACCCAGTTTTCACCAACGGGACTAAGCACATAGAAATTAGGCCATTTTCATAAGAGATGCTAATGAAAAGAAACTTATTCAAGTCCTTAAAATACATACTGATGATAATGTGGCTGATCTGTTAACCAAGGCATTTGATGGACCTAGGTTTAATCATCTTGTGGTTAACATTGGGATGCTCAATCCATAGATACTAAGATTGAGGGGAGGATTTGAGTCCAAGGGGAGGACTGTTGTTGTACAAGTTTCTAAATAGTTGGTTTTTCAATAATTTTTTTCCTTTTTCCAAATTAGTTTTTCTTGTTACACTATGTTTCTCCTAGTAGTTGTATTTTTCTCCTGGTAGTTTTAACTTTTTCTACTGGTAGTTTTAGTTAATTCTGATAGTTACTTTTCTTTTCCATTTTATTGTATCTGTTGTGTGTGTATTGGCCTAATCTTTTGCAGACTAATGGTTCAAGAGGGTGGATTAGTCCTTACTAGTGTTCTACATGGACCACGTGGTTTTATTTTGATGCCAGAATGTTCATACTGGTAGTTCAAGTGTTCCCTCTGGTGTAACCAGAGTTCCTACTGGTAGTTTTCATTTTTCCTACTAGTAGACCACTTCCTACTAGTACTGTTAATTTTTCTTCTGGTTGACTTTTCTTTGTGCCGGTTATGTCTGTTTGTGCTGGTAGATTAAAATTGACTTTTATCTTAATTAAAAGTCACCATTGAGATATTGTTGGCATTTAATTCGTCAAAGGGGTTTCTAATTAAATGGATAATTACTATTTTCTCAAATTTTAACAATTACCTTTTCATTAAAACCCTAAGTTCAAAACGGTCCAATACACATTGAGATCATTCTTCAAGATCAATTAAATTCCCACTATCCACCAGTATTAACTCTCATTGCGATCCACAACCAGCACAAAATCTCAACTCTATTTCCAAGTCATCGATGGCCGCACTCAGATACAGAAATGAACACAACAAAGTGGGTTATTTGCAAAAACCCAAAGGAAGTGATGTTATCTCACCCGGATTCTTGACTTCTTGGGGGCTTCTCACATAAGGTATGCTCTTACACATGACCCCATCATCTTTGACTCATTAGTCAAACAATTTTGGTCAACAGCCACTCTCAGGTCACTGGAGTTAGGGCCTCCAGCTATCCTAGCTACCATTGATAAGACTCCATACACCATCACCGAGGAATCCGTAAGAAGCCAACTTCAATTAGTTGATGATGGTGGTATTGATGATTTACCTATTGTGGAAATCTATTCTGGCATGGATAATCTTGGGTATGTAACTGAAGGCAAGTTAACCTTTTTCAAGAACAAGTTTTCACCTCAATAGAGGTTTTTGGTCCACACTCTTTGATAAGTGCTTAATTACACATATCTTTTACCTCCAAAAACGAGCTTAAATGACCAAAAACAGACAAAAACTGCCAAATATATGTTTGTTTTGCATTTGTATTGTGCAGGAAGTGGATATCAACAAAAAGACAGAAAACCAAGCCAAAATGACAAAACTGAGCATGGAATGGAAAAGACTGTGCAAAATCAAGGCCAAAGTCCAAAAATGTCAAAGTCAGAGTCAATACTGAAGAATCAGCAGTCAAACCGGAGCCGGAACTGAAGAATACTATTGGATGCAATCTTAACCCATCTGATGGGCCGGGAAAGCCCAATAGTATAACTATGAAGACTGTGAAGACCAAATGGGCCCTCAATCAATTTCAACAGCCCATTTGTGTGCAATTGACAAAGACTGTGAAGACTTTGAGCCAATCCTTGCCCGTTACAACCATCTCAGCCTTGTACACACAAAACCCACTTTTGCATAACCTTAATTGGGCTTGAAATGCCAATTAACACAGCCAAAAGCCCAATTGGGCCAATTCCACAAAACCAGGCCAATACCTTTTTATAAAACTCAAGGACCCAAAAATGTAAATTTTAATACTTGTTTTATAATTAAAATGAAAAAAAAATAAAGAAAAGGGCCAAAAAATAGCCAAGTATTGAAACTTGTTTTATAAAAGAAAAAATGTTTTAAACTAAAAGAGGGCCTGAATTTGCAATTACCCTAAACCTTTTTTTTTTTTAAGTTATCAAACCAGAGGCTGAAATTGCAATTACCCTATCCTTTTTATTTTCTTTTGTTATAAAACCAGAGGGGCCATTCCTGCCACTTTCCAAACTAGTTTATAACTGTTTTTTTTCGGCTAAATGAAATGAAAAGAGATAGAAAGATGAGGGGCTGTGTTTGCCTCTTCCCCATTCTTTTCGTTTAAACACCTGCAACCACCCCGTACCTCACCCCCCTTGGCGCCAAAAACCATACCAGCCTTCCCCATGGTTTATAGCCAATACCACCTCCCTAGTACACCTTCCCAGCTCACCCATACCCTTTCCCCACAACCCATTACCCCTATAACCCTTCCCACTTGCAAAGATCACACAACCCGAAGACCTTTAATGGTGAGATTGTACACAAGGCCAAACGAAGGGCTAGGATTGCTTTGAGGAGTTTCTATACTCTCACAGCAAGCTCATCCCAAGTCCAAGAAGTCATTTGAGCCTCTATAAAAGGAAAGAGACCAAGCCGAAGCAATCATCCCTGTTTTTACTTTTCTTAGTTTAATTTTAATTAAAGTTTTCTTTAAAATTGTTGTACTCAGTTGATTTAAAAGCTTTATGTTGTAATATTCTGCATTTTCAATAAAAGATAAGAGTTTTTTTATGTTATTGCATTTATCAAAATTTGAAGTATAAATTAAGTTGTTTAATTCTGTTCAAATTATTTAGAAATGTGTTAAAAGTATTAAAACTTCACTTATGATTAATCCTCTAAGCCTTGACTTCATTAAAAAGGGCTAAAAACCCGAATTTAGAAATTAAGGGGGTGTTTGGTTTACACTTGAAAATGGGTCAATATGGGATTGGCATGGGTTGTAACCACTCAGCCAACTTTGGCTGAGTGTGTAGGGTTTATTAAGCCACCTAAATCACAACTTTTAGTGTCAAAATAAGTTTTTGAGCCCCTTTTGCATTCTGTCAAATTTTCAATAAGCAAAATAGAGCTTAAGTGCTCCAGCTGTGTAGACAGCTTAAGCACACCCTTGGTGTGCTTATTTGAGTGTTACTAGCCCCTTTCAAAAGTCCCTTGTTCTGTCCCTTTGGTTTGACCAAGTATGAGTCAAAAAGTTTGTATGCATGATTTTTGAAAGTAGCCATTTTTAAGCCTTAATATCAGCATGTTTAAGCTCACTTTAATAACTAAGATTTTGAATATAAGCTTAATTACATGCCCTTTAAATCTGTTTTGGGTTTATTTTGGCTAAAAAGCTCTTTAGAGCTTATTTTCATAAGCCCAAAAAGCCCCCTAGCTCACTGTTTGAGCTCCCCTGGTGCTGAGCACCATAATTCAGCCCCTTATTTCTAGCTTATTTGATTTTAAGCATTAGGTTTTTATGGCTTTTTAATATAACTTATAGGTAGGCCTCTTAGGATTAGCAGCTTATTTTAGTTAGTAAGCTTATTTAGTTAGCTTATTCTAGGCTTAAAGTAGCCCTTTTTCTGTTTTCTTTTAAAAACTGTCACCATAGCTTATTTCCTTTCCAGCTTATTTTAGGGCTTATTCTAGAAACCTTAGCTTATTTAGGACTCCCCTCTCCCTACTTAACTGTCCCCCATAAGTTTTTACGACTTATTTGTTGGCTATAAATCTCATAAGAAAGAAAAAATAGCTTATAAGCCTTATTAAGCTTTTGCAGCCCAAAAGCTTAAGTTTCTAGCTTATTTAGTGAGTAAAAAGCAGAAGTGCTTTTACAAAAAAGACTCCCCTTGAGCCCCTTAACAGCTTTGCTTTGATAGCTTTTTGATAATAAGCTAGTTGGACTTGCCTTGTAATCGGGGTCCAACTCAGGGACCAATTGTGTAATTTTCTATTTTATAGTTATCACTGTTAGTCCCCCTTGTCAGTTTGTTGTTTCCCCGTTAGTCCTTGTGTCCTTTTCACTGTTAGTCCCTATAGTTAACTTTAGTTAGTTTTATTTAATTTAATTAATTAAATTAGGTTTAGATTTAATTAGTTTAATTACTTTTTATATAAACAGTAAAATTTGGGCATTTTTACATTTTTAGAATTGTTAACTTTTTCTTTATTTAATTTTATTTTTTCAGAATTTTTATAACTTTTATTTTTTGTCTTTTTCTATTTTCTTAGTTTTAATTAGTTTTTAATCTTTAAAAATTCATAAAAAATCCAAAAATTAATAAAAAAATATTTTTCTTTTTTATAAAATTTTCTTTTGTCATTTAGTGTCTAGGAAAAATATAAAATTTAGTGTAGGCTTAATTTTTCTTAAATTTCAGTCTTAGACCCGTTTTACCCGGTGCGTTTTACCGTTTCTTTTCGTTTAGCATTCAAACGACCTCCGTTTTAGTTCTAGTTTTCTTTATTTTTCAAATTAACTTAATTAGGATTTAATTTTGATTTTTAATTTAATTTAGCATTTATTTTCTTAATTTTTAGTATTTAGGTTTCCCGATACCTATTTCTGTCCAGTCTTTTGTTATAGATTTAATTTAGAATTTCCCTTAAATAATTTTTTTCCCGTAGTTTTTAAGATTCTCCATTTCTATATTGTTTCCCGTTAGGATTAAAATTAGGTTTTATTTAATTAATTCTAATTATATCAGTGTTTCCATCATATCTAAATATTCTCCATCATCAATTTTTCATTCAAACCATGTTTATATCTTCATGCAGCCTCGTTGGGGACATACGACCGGAATATCTCTTCCGGAATCTTTTTTTATAATTGTATTTTTCCTTGTGTATTTTATCCTTTTGTGGAATTTGACCTTTTGCCTTGGTCAAGGGCATTCGGTCAGGATCTGTATTAGGGTTGCTATATAAGTGTATACTATTTGACGAATCAATTTTTGGCGCCGTTGCCGGGGAGGCATTTGCTACGATTTTTATCCGACTTTGATCTGAACTTGTCTTATTGTTAATATATCATATTAAAAAACACAAAAAATATTGTTCTTTTTTTTTATTAAGGTTTTTTTTTTTACATATCATATAAAATTAAAAAACCAAAGAAATCAAAATATAAAAAAAATTGTCCATAAAAATTAAAATCAGTAATGGTAAAATACCAACATATAATATTCTCACATGAGTGTATTTCATAATAAGTTCGTGAACTGCGCCTGAGTACCATCGAACAAAGATTAAAACTTGTTCATGTGTCACTTAGATATACGGCTCACCTCATTTCTCTGATTAACAAACTATAAAGTGGGTATAAGGAGGTTGTTCCTAGGACACTACGACCCGGAAAGGTGAATATAAGCTTGGCTATTCCTACTCTCCGCCTCACCTGTGCGTTTTTCATTCTGAGGAGTAACGTAAATAAGATCGATTATTGGCTTAAGTTGTCAATCTCTTGTCCGTTTAAAATCGATTGTGAATATATTTTTAATCCAAAAATCCAAAAAAATTTAGGGAACTTTCTTTTTTTTTTCCATTTTGTGCATGGCGCACTCGATCTCAGTCCGTGAGCAGGTCCTCCTCCACCGAAGACAGACAGTTGTTATCGCCTCTTCGTATAGAATACCATTTCAGGAAGATCCTCCCGTAGAGCCATGGCAGTACACTGGAACTATGGCTTCAATTGCTCCACGCACCACCGTGGGGTAAGGAGGACGCAATCCTTATTCCTGAAATTGTGGCAAAACAATACGAGCTGAGGGCACGGGTTAATCATCTTGTCCAGAACAAACAGTTCTTCGGTCATGACAAAGAAGGACCCGCATGCTCATATCCGGTTACTTTAACAAGTCACCTACACAATGAGGGGGTTTCCCATGTATTTATTATATCCATTTTCCCCCCCATTTTCCCCCCCCCCCCCCCCCCCCCCCTTTCAATTGTTTTTATCACGATTAAGGCTTATGCTTTTTCCTTCTCTATCGAGGGAGCAGCCCGATATGGCTAGAAAAGAACCCCCTGATCATTTCAAACTTGAAGTACGATCTTGTATCCAAATTCATCAATCAGTTCTTCCCTCCTTCTAAGACGACGAATCTTCGCAATGAGATCACCAGATTTCAGCAAAGGTTCGATGAATCATTTTATGAGGCTTCGGAGATCGTTCCATTGATCTACTTTAGGCAGGTCCACACCATGGAATTCTCAGAATTGGCTTCAACTTGATACATTCTATAATGCTTTGAACATTAATGATCAAGATTCATTGAACTCCGCAGCAGGTGGAAACTTTTTGGACAAAATGCCTCGCGAATGTTTAAAAATCATCGAGAGCAAGTCCAAGGTTCGTCAAACACGAGCTAAGGCAGTTGTTGCCAAGGTAAGTACAAACTCTTCCACCCAAGCTGTTTCATCTGATGTTGCTGAACTTAAGGATATTGTCCGAGCATTGCTCCTAGACAAGAAGAACCAAGCTTTCTGCTCCTGCTCCAAGTCCTGCACCTGTCAAGCTAGTTGAGCCTAAGTTGTGTTTACTTGGCGGGGTGCCCATACTCTCAAACTGTCAGCCACGTCATGGCAACATTTATCGGGACAACATTTCTGAGTATGTGTCACAAGCCGCTGCACGCTAATTACAACCAAGTAACTCCTATTTCCGACCTCTAAATGGTTGCAAATCGATTTAGGTACCTCCAGGTTTTCACCCCCCCGTTCAGAACTTCAAGTAATAATGCTAAACAATTTCAATCGGGGGAATAACTTAACAAAACCGAGAGAGCAAATTTCACCCAAAACAGAGGTTGGAAATTTTAACCAGTCCAATTTCAGTCAGAATCAACTTCATAGCCCAGGTTAATCAGTCTCCAGATATCAAGCCCCCCGTTCCTAAGGACACACAGTTGTCACCAGAACGATTTTGACAACTACGTCAAGGCTAATGCTGCTATCATGAGAACACATGCAGAATAAACTCCAAACCAGGGTCCGAACAGCCAATCGAAAAAAACCAAATTGAATAATCAAATGCAAATCTGACTGATTGTTGGCTAAGTTTGTAACTGTCCAATACGCTTTACTTTAGGGTCCGGGACACTCCTGGTAACACAGTTACTAAACCTAGAGAAGACTTAAACGGGTATCACTACCCGAAGCGGTGCTGCATATCATAGGACCTCCAATTCCTACTTCTTCAGTAGAGAAGCCAATACCCGAGGTGACAAAGGACCAAGTGCACCCTTCTTGTTCACAAAGTACCGCACCCGTCCAACCTCCGGTAGGTCCTGAACCAATCACAACTCCAGTTCTTGAGCCCATTGTTGCTCCTGTTGTTGCTCCCCGTGGCCAAACCACTAAAACCTCAGTTTTCTCTTCCATATCCTTCGAGGCGTGATAATGAAAAGAGCCGTAATCAAGCTATGACAAATCGACAAATTCTAGGAAATCTCAAAGAGATGAGTTTCGAGATTAGCTTTACGATGCTCTTGTTTTGATGCCAATTCGCCTCGATCTAAGAACCTTACTTGGTATATGAGAAACTTAATGAAGTGGCTCGAACTTCCAATGAACCCTGTCTTGCTCGAACTTCGATTGAATGAAACATTGTTCGGCGGTCATCTTGAACAAGTTACACAGAAATACTTGGAGACCCGGCAAGTTCCTGATTCCTTGTGAATTTCCAGGATGGATGAAATGTCTTAGCTTAGCGATTCTGGTCTAGGCATTAATCTAATGCCATTTTCAGTCTGGGAAAGCTTTCACGTTCCTGATCTTTCCAACTTGCATGGACACTCGAACTTGGGATCGTCAATTTCTAAACAAAGGGAATTGCAAAAGACATCTCGTTAAAGTTGGTGTATTTCACTTCCAGCGACTTTGTGGTTGTAGAATTTTGAGACCAGGAACCCCCGAGTCCCTTAATTCTCGGGAGTGCTCTAAAACTGTCGTGCTTTGATTGATGTGCACAAGGTGAATTAACTCTTAGAATATGGAAGTGAAGCCATCATTACAATTTGATCGACTTCGAGATACAGCGGCAATTACATCTCACATGACGGCAAACAAGATTGACGTCATTGATATGGCTTGTGAGGAATACTCTCAAGAAGTTCTTGGTTTTACTGATATAATCGCGAGTGGAAATTTCACTCCGTATTATGATCCAATTGTTGCTACTTCTTCTCCTACCCTAACTCCATTTGGGGATAGTGATTTCCTGCTTCTCGAAGAAGTCGACTCTTTCCTTGGTCTAGCAGATGATCCGGATTGTCCAGCATATAATCCATTCTACTATGATCCTGAGGGGGACATTCTTATTCTAGAAGCCATCTTGAATAGTGAACCACCACTTCCCCCTCCAAGTCAAGGAACTTATCTCCCAGAGGCGAACTGAGCTTAAGGTCTGTGAAACTAATACAGCCAATTCTTCTGTTGATGAACCTACTGAGGTTGAACTCAAGGAACTGCCTCCCCATCTCGAGTATGCATTTTTGGAGGGCGACAACAAGTTGCCCGTCATTATTGCTAAAGAGTTGGATGTTGAGGAAAAATCCGCTCTCATAAAGGTGCTAAAGTCCCACAAGCGAGCTCTCGCTTGGAAACTTTCTGACATTCAGGGTATCAACCCGGAATTTTGTACCCACAAGATTCTTATGGAAGAGGACTATGCACCAGCGGTCCAACATCAAAGAAGAGTAAATCCAAAAATCCACGATGTTATTAAAAAGGAGGTTGAAAAACTTCTCGAAGCTGGATTGATTTACCCTATCTCCGACAGTCCCTGGGTTAGCCCGATACATTGTGTACCAAAGAAGGGAGGAATGACTGTGGTAGTGAACGAGGAAAATGAGTTGATTCCAACTCGTTTGGTTACCGGATGGCGGGTGTGCATTGACTATCGTAAGTTAAATGAAGCCACCCGCAAAGACCACTTCCCTCTACCGTTCATGGACCAAATGCTTGAGAGATTAGCGGGGAATGAATACTACTGTTTCCTCGATGGTTTCTCCGGTTATTTCCAAATCCCCATTGACCCCCGTGATCAAGAAAAGACTACTTTTACTTGCCCATACGGAACGTTTGCCTACCGTCGCATGCCTTTCGGCTTATGCAATGCTCCAGGCACGTTTCAACGATGTATGTTAGCAATCTTTCATGACATGGTTGAGAAGACGATGGAAGTCTTTATGGACGACTTCTCGGTCTTTGGGAATTCTTTCCAAAACTGCCTCTCCCGTTTAGACCACATGCTTCAAAGGTGTGAAGACACCAACTTAAGTCTTAACTGGGAGAAGAGCCATTTTATGGTCAAAGAGGGCATTGTCCTCGGCCATAAGATTTCTAAGAAAGGGATTGAGGTTGACAAAGCCAAAATCGATGTCATTGCAAAATTACCTCATCCCACCACCGTCAAAGGAATTAGGAGTTTTCTCGGTCATGCCGGTTTTTACCGGCGGTTCATTCAGGATTTCTCAAAAATATCCCGACCAATGACCCATCTCCTTGAGAAGAATACTCCATTCATCTTTTCCGATGACTGCATTCGAGCTTTCCAAACATTGAAAGATAGACTTACGGAAGCTCCAATCTTGATTGCTCCAAACTGGGACCTTCCATTTGAGCTTATGTGCGATGCAAGCGATTTCGCCATAGGTGCAGTTTTGGGGCAACGTCATGAGAAACATTTTCGGCCTATCCACTATGCTAGTAAGACCTTGATTGAAGCACAAACGAACTACACTACGACTGAAAAAGAATTACTTGCCATAGTGTATGCTTTCGAGAAATTCAGGTCTTACCTCATCATGAACAAAAGCATAGTGCATACGGACCATTCCGCCCTTAAGTATCTCTTTGCAAAAAAGGATGCCAAGGCGAGATTGCTCCGATGGGTTCTCCTCCTCCAAGAATTTGACTTCAAAGTTATTGATACTAAAGGAGCCGAGAACCTCGCAGCCGATCATCTGTCCAGATTGGAAAACCCGTATGAAAACGTCAATGATCCTAAAGAGATAAATGAAAGTTTTCCTCTTGAGACGTTAAATATGGTGACCTTTCGTGGAGATTCTAGAACCCCGTGGTTTGCCGACTTTGCAAATTACCACGCGGGTGGATTCATTGTGAAGGGCATGTCGACCCAGCAGAAAAACAAGTTTTTCAAAGATGTTAAACACTATTTCTGGGACGACCCCTTCTTGTTTAAAATTTGTGCGGATCAAGTGATCAGGCGATGTGTGCACGGCAAGGAAGCTCTCGACATTCTCGAAGCTTGCCACAATGGACCCACCGGGGGACATCATGGTGCAAACCTCACAGCCAAAAAGATCTTTGACTCCGGTTTCTTCTGGCCCACCATCTATAAAGATGCCCACGAGTTTGTCAAGAACTGTGACTCGTGCCAACGTCAAGGAAAAACTTCACAACGTGATGAGATGCCTCAAAACTCCATCCAAGTTTGTGAAATCTTTGACATGTGGGGCATCGACTTTATGGGCCCGTTCCCGTCTTCACGAGGGAACAAGTATATTCTCGTGGCAGTCGACTATTTGTCAAAATGGGTTGAAGCAAAAGCGCTCCCCACCAATGATGCCCGAGTAGTTTGCAAATTTCTGAAATCTCTCTTCGCCAGATTTGGTGCTCCCCGTGCAATCATAAGTGATCGCGGAACCCATTTTTGTAATGACCAGTTTACAAAGGTCATGCAGAAATATGGAGTTACTCACCGTCTCTCCACCGCATATCACCCACAAACAAGTGGGCAAGTTGAGGTATCCAATCGTGGTTTGAAAAGAATTCTTGAAAGGACCGTGGGCGAAAACCGTGCCTCTTGGTCGGATAAACTAGATGATGCACTTTGGGCCTTCCGCACAGCTTACAAAACACCCATCGGGTGTACTCCTTACAAGCTTGTGTATGGAAAGGCATGCCATCTTGCCATCTTCCTATCGAGCGTTGTCACAAAGCCAATTGGGCCTTAAGCAAGCAAACTTCATCCTGTAATTACGGGTGATCACCGGAAGTTCAAACTCAATAACTTAATAAGTCGTGATCATGCCTATAGACTCTTTGATTCATCTACAAGCCAAAACAAAAGAGGCCCATGACACCAAGATCAAAAACCGTGTATTCAACATTGGTGATCGAGTCCTCCTCTTAATTCCAGATTAAAGAATTTCTTCGAGCAAACGTAAAAATCCGTGTGGAATGGCCCTTTCACCATCACTAGAGTATATTCCGTACGGCACAGTTTGAGCATTCTCAAGCCAACGGGCCAAAATTTCAAAGTGAATGGTCATCGCGTCAAGCACTACTTTGAGGGAACGTACCACACTTGGTAGTTCCAGATCTCCAAACTTTCCCCAAAGATCAATAAATCCTTGTGATGGGTCAAGCATCGCGACCCTAAACAAGCGCTTCGTTGGGAGGAACCCATGCTTATTCCGAAGTTGTAGGATATAAATAGATGTTGTTATTTTTGTAATAGCTTATCTTTTCCATTACCCGTGTTTTCCTGTTTGTTGTTATTGTTTATTGTCCAGGATTGCCCGGATTGTGAAGACCCTCAGTTTTGTCATCATCAAGAGTTTTCCACATCCTGCAGTCTTCATATGGGATCCCCCCTCCCCCCCCCCCCGAAAAAAATAATCCCCCCCCCCTTAATCATATCGACTAACGTTTTATCTTTGGCATACCTCAATAATGTGCCTTAAGGATTAATGAATACCCTTACAAAAACATCGAGGACGATTTTAGTTCTAGATTTGGGGGTTATCTTCGATTTGATTGTTTGCCTGCATCATTGTTTACCACGTAAACCCGTTTTAACCGACACAAAATTACCAAAAAATGAAAAAATAGAAAATTTTTCAAAATAGTATATAAGTTTTTGTCGCAGTTTTGCTTTTTCATTTGGTAGAATAAGATAATTTTTGACTTGATCGGGCGTGTTGAGCCCTAGGCTAGTTCCTTTAGTCCAAGCTTCACGAATTCCTATAAGCTTTTGAATTTTAATAAGGTGAAGAACGAGAAATGGATAGAGTTAAATATAAGTTTATGTGGCTAAGCAAGATTCTTCTGAAAAACATATACGAGTAACTTGTGCTTTTTCTCACCCGTGAATTTCAAACCACCTAATCATACTAACTCAAATTTTAATTTCAACAAAGTCAATCGATGTTTTTCAGAAAAAGCTCAAAATTTTCACTTGAGTTTTCAAAGCGAGATTTGTAGTGATTTAAAAGATAAAGCCAAAGAAGCATGAATGAAATGTGAATGCAAAAATGCATGAATATTGAAAATTAGCCAATGAGCATGCATTGATATTATGGAGCAAGTAAAAGGGTGTGTCGTGAATATCCCACTCCGCCTAGCAACGAGGTTGGGGTTCAAGACTAAGACATCTTTACTTCTAGGATTTGGTGTCGTTGATATCTCACTTGGAAGAAGGTCTAGGATGAGGGTTCAAACTAAGACACCAATCCTTAGCCAATTAGGAATAAGTGTTGATGTGATATCCCACTACCTAGCAAGGGGTGGTTTTCAAACTAGAACACCGGACGTTGGTTGTGATATCCTACTCACTTTACCACGAGGTAAGGGTTCAAACTAAGCAACGCTCCTAACTTTAAAGAACTTATGATTAAGATTTTAAAATATTGCAAAAAGTTCTTAAGTTTTAAATCTCTGAAATCAATTAACAAGTCTTAATAAGTTGGTGCTTTTGAGTCATGAAATCATCTTGAATTATGACTATGAGAATTAAAGGTTGGCCTATTGTTAAATTAAAATGAGTACACACATTCAATCGTATACCATGTTGGGAGTTGAAATTCACAAGTCATAAGTAAGAAGGCTTAACATATAACTTAATATCAACAATTGATCCTGTTTAATTAACTAGCTTGGAACTTGTGAAAAATCATAGTACGGATGAATTTTAAATCCGTACAGACTTTCGTAGATTCACTCTACGGGCGCTTCTCATTCATATGATCCCAGTTGATAATAAATAAAGAAAGCCAAACTTGTTAAAAAATGAGAAAATCCAAAAATATTAGTTGTAGTTAGTGTAAATTCAGAAAATGGTGAAAACGGGGCTTACATGTTTACTTCATAACATTGCGTGAGGACACACAATACCTTAGTTTGGGGGATTTGATAAGTGCTTAATTACACATATCTTTTACCTCTAAAAACGAGCTTAAATGACCAAAAACAGACAAAAACTGCCAAATATATGTTTGTTTTGCATTTGTATTGTGCAGGAAGTGGATATCAACAAAAAAGACAGAAAACCAAGCCAAAATGACAAAACTGAGCATGGAATGGAAAAGACTGTGCAAAATCAAGGCCAAAGTCCAAAAATGCCAAAGTCAGAGTCAATACTGAAGAATCAGCAGTCAAACCGGAGCCGGAACTGAAGAATACTATTGGATGCAATCTTAACCCATCTGATGGGCCGGGAAAGCCCAATAGTATAATTATGAAGACTGTGAAGACCAAATGGGCCCTCAATCAATTTCAACAGCCCATTTGTGTGCAATTGACAAAGACTGTGAAGACTTTGAAGGCCCAATCCTAGCCCAGTTACAGCCAATCTCAGCCATTGTACACACAAAACCCACTCCTACACCTTATTGGGCTTGAAAAAGCCCAATAACCAAACCTGTACCTTATTGGGCCCAAACCCAAACCCAATGGGCCCAATACAAGCCCAAACACAAAACCAAAGCCCAGATAAACCTTTTTACAAAACCAAGGGACTTGTTGTGTTATTTTCAAAAGTATTTATAAAGAAAAGGTGTTGAGAAGCTAAATAAAGAGAGGGACTAAAACTGCCAAATGGCAATTCTTTTATTATGTTTAAAGGCAAGGGCTGGATTTGCAATTTCCCAAAACTTCTTTATTTCTCTTTTGTTATAAAACGCGGGGACCAAAAGTGTCACTTTCTAAACTTATTTATAACTGTTTTTTCGGCTTAAAATAAAGATATAGAAGAGGGAAAAGATGATTGGCCAGTTTTGCCTCTTCCCCATTCTTCTCTTTTAAACCTCGAACCATAACTGTACCCGTAACCCATTTCCCGCCAACCTTATACCCCCCTCCCCCATGGTTTATAGCCAATACCACCCCCCTAGTACATCTCCCAGCTCATTTCCCACCTCCCCATTACCCCTATAACCCTTCCCTGTTGGCAATATCACAAAAAACCGCACACCCTTTAATGTGAGAATGGTTACAAAAAGTATTGAGAGGCTAGGAATTGCCTTGGGAACTTTGTAGCTCTAACATCACACACATACCAAAGACCAAGAGAAGGCGATTGAGCTGTCTATAAAAGAAAAAAAAAGAGGCAAGCCGAACGACACAACCTTTTTTAACAGCCATTTTTTTAGTTAATTTTAATTTCAAGTCTTTCTTTTAAGCATTTAGTGTAATTCAGTTCATTTTAAAGTTTTATGTTGTAATATTTTCAGTTTTAATAAAAGTTAAAAAGTGCTTGTGATATTCCATCTGTCGAATCTAAATGTGGTTTGATGATCTCTAGTTTAAACCTGTTTTAAAATTGTATAAAAGTTGTTAAAGTGTGCTTGTAATCAAGTCTTTAAGCCTATACTTCACTAAAAAAGATAAAAAAAACCTTTTTATAAAATAAGGGGGTGTTTGGTTTAGTCTTAAAATGGGTCAAATTTGGTTTGGTATGGGTCACAAACACTCAGCCAACTTTGGCTGAGTGTGTGGGTTTCATTAAGCCATTTAAATCACCATTTTTAGTGTAAAAATAATTTTTTAAGGTCCTTTGCTTTCTGTCAAAGTTTTATAAGTCCACAAAGTGTGCTACACCACTTATCTGTGTAGACAGCTTAAGCACACCTTAGTAGTGCATATATAGTCATAAACCTAGCCCATTTCAAGAGCCTCTTGCTCATCATAGACCAAATTGACCAAGCCAAGTCAAGTACCTAAAAGTCATTTCTTTGTGAACCCTTAAATTCAAGCCACAAAACCAGCAACTTTTCTTAACCCTAATGCTCAAATACCTTTTAAAATAAGCTCATTGCCCCCCTATTAATCTGTTTTATGAGTTGGTTTTAGGTGAAAATCCATGAGTGCTTATTACACAAAGAGCCAAAATAAGCCCTTGGCCACTGCCTGCCTCCCCCTGGTGCAGATCACCCCCATTCATCCCTCCCTTATTTAGCTTATTTTAGTATTAAGCCCTATATATTTTAGCTTATTTATAGCATTAGTTGCCTAGAATCCCCAAAATCTTTATAGCTTATCTCCTTTCTAGTTTAGCTAATTAGGCCTTAAGTATCCATTTTTCTGTTTTTATAATAATCTGTCAACCTAGCTTATTTAAATTCCAGCTTATCTTAGGGCTTATTAGGTGACCATAGCTTATCATTAGGGTACCCCTAGCCTATTTATCTGTCCCCCATAGATTTTAGCTTATTTTGTTAGCTTAAATCCCAAAAGAAAGAAAAATAAGCCTATAAGCTTATTGAGCTTCTGCAGCCATCAAAAGCTTAAGTTTCTAGCTTATTTAGTGAGTAAAAAGCATAAGTGCTTTTACAAAAAAGACTCCCCTTGAGCCCCTTAACAACTTTGCTTTTATAGCTTGTTGATAATAAGCTGGTTGGACTTGCCTTGTAATCGGGGTCCAACTCAGGGACTGTTTGTGTAATTTTGTCTTTTATAGTTATAATTGTTAGTCCCCACTGTTAGTATGCCTTTAGCTTTCCGTTTAACCTTGTCCCTTTACCCTGTTAGTCCTATAGGTAACTTAGTTAGTTTTATTTAATAATTAAATAAATTAGGTTAAGATTTAATTAGTTTTAATTACTATTAATTTAAACAGTAACTTTTGGTGCAGCTTTATAATTTTAGATTGATAACTTATTTTCTTAAATATATTTTATTTTTCAGAATTATTAAACTTTTATTTTTTGTCTTTTTCTATTTTCTTAGTTTTAATTAGTTATAATCTAGATAATTCATAAAAATAGAAAATAATTAAAAAAGAATTTATATCTTTTTCTTTTTTATAAAATTTTTCTTTGTCATTTAGTGTCTAGAAAACTATAAAATTTGTTGTAGGCATTATTTTCATAAATCAGTCTTAGGTCCCGTTTTACCCGGTGCTTTTACCGTTTCTTTCGTTTTACATTCAAACACCTCCTTTAGTTCTAGTATTTCTTATTTTTC
This sequence comes from Tanacetum coccineum, assembly GCA_026074375.1. Taxonomy (NCBI): domain Eukaryota; kingdom Viridiplantae; phylum Streptophyta; class Magnoliopsida; order Asterales; family Asteraceae; genus Tanacetum; species Tanacetum coccineum. The sequence goes on from BQNB010027535.1 coordinate 36,885, forward strand.
AAATATAAGTTAAATTAGTAATTTAATTTTTGATTTTTAATTTAATTTAGCATTTATTTTATCTTTAACTTTGTTAGTATATAGGATTACCCCCGATACCTGATTCTGTTCCCCGATTTTAGTAAAATTTAATTTTAGGAATTTCCCTATAACTAATTTTGTTTCCCGTAGATTTTAAGATCCCAATTTCCTATATCTGTTTCCACGTAGATTAAATTATTTTTTTATTTTAATTAATATTAGTTTGTAATTGATATCAGTGTTTCCATCATATCTAAATATTCTCCATCAATCAATTTCTCATCCAAACCAGGATTACCTTCATTGCAGCTCGTTGGGACATACGACCAGGAATACCTTCCGGAATTCTTTTTATAATGATTCTTATAAATTTAATCTCTTGTGTAGATTTGACCTTTTGCCTTGGTTAAGGGCATATGGTTAGAGATTTGCATTTTGTTATTATTATATAAATACAAAGCCTGAAACAAGTGGATTCTATCTCATTTTCATGCAAGTATCTCAGGTTGTTGCAGCAAGCCAAAAGTCTTTGACATTGCAGCCTTCGCCTCTTAAACAAGTCCGAAATTTGCTAACATAGATAGCTATATCCTTCTATTCATAGCCACCAATACATGTCTCCAAGGTTATAGTACATCTTATTCGCTCTCGGATGTACCAACTACCTTGATGCATGGGCCTCATCCATTTCACTTCCTACCAATGGAACCTGAAATATAACTATAAAATACATATACTCACGTTCATTTTCCTTCCATCTGTTGATCTAAACAGTGTAGCCTTCCCTGTGAGTGCGTCTCTTGCTTTAACGCCTCACTTTGGGCTGCTAGTATCATTCCTCTTACTCCATATTGAATGGTCATAGCCATCACTCGAACACGGTTTCACTCATTCCTTCCTGGATGGTAGCGAATTTCAACCATACACCACTATATCAATTTAATCCATAAAGTCCTAACCAGCATCTGCCCTCCTTTCATTTGTGGTCCAGTAACGCAGCATTTCTTCTTTGCGCGTTCCTCTACTTGACTTCTCACTGGAGTAGGCCAATATCTTGTCCTTAACATTTGACTGGATAGTCATGAACATTGCTCTTACTCGTCTTAGTTTCACTCTCCCTTTCTACTCAACGCATCAACCACTACATTTGATTTATCGAAGCGTCACACAAATCATTCTTCAAGGTCTAGAAAGCCTCTTCTCATTCTGCGCCCCACTCATACTTTTGATTCCTCTCAGTTAGGGGAGTAAGGGTGTTAAGCAATCTAAAAAAGATTGCGATTAAACGTAGGTAGTAAACCTGCCAATCCTAAGAATAATCATATCTTGGATGGTGTCGTAGTTACTTCCCAATTCTTCACTGCCTCACACTAGTAACCTTAGCATACAACTTCTCCTTCCTCAGTAATTCCAACACTAACTTCAAATGAACTCCATGCTTCTCTTCTTAACAAACGACACTAGTGCTCCTCACGAAAAATGACTTGGTCGTATGAAACCCTTGTCTTGCAACTTATCTAAGTTGTTCAGACAATTCTTGCATTTCCAAGGGTGTTAGACGATATGAAGACTTTGCAACTGCCGTCGCTCCATGAACCAAATCTATGCGGAATTTAACTTGTCGTCGTGGTGGTCATCGACAAATCTTTCGGAAACACATCAATAAATCTCGTACGACGGAAATATCACTTAATTTTGGTTCATCTACCTTTGTGTTCACTAAGGTTTTCACACACTCTTGAGTAAGTTCACCATGAACCGCAAAGTATCCATCACCTTCCAATGATTATTCTAACACACCTTCTCATGACATACTATCACAAACTTCCTCTTGGACAACCAGTCCATTCCCACAATCACATCAAAGCTTCCATGATTCAACGATATCAACGAACTACAAGGGTTACAACAATCGAATAGGATAACAAACGAATATCGAGTCAAAGGCTAGAATGCATATAGGAGATTCCACATATGCAAGTAGACGTGGGTCAAATGACATAAGAATCCTTTGAAAAAAAATTATACGTTTATGCACCGAGTGAAAACGCAACGAAAGAAAACCAACAAGCGTACCACGACAAATGAACACATAAAAAATCAATACTAAAGACGGAAATTCTTATACCAATTAACCGACTTTTACTCGAAGACCAAATAAATATTGTTTTTTATAAAATCGATAAATTAGAGTAAAGTCACTTTTAGTAAAAAAATCATTTTAAATAATATGAAATTGTCTTAAATGTAATCTTTGAAAAATTCATTATGGTTGTCATAAAAATCTAGAGATGGTTTTATCTCATGGTGGGTAACGTACCTACCACTAGTGAATCACTTAAACCATCTTTTAATAATAAAATAAAATTTATTTGAACCACCAACAATTTTCATATCCTATTTGCAAAGACCATTTTAAACATATTCTATTACAAGGATCATTTTTAACACAATATTTCTCAAACACTAGCCCCCCCCCCCCCCCCCAACACAAGTACTTCAAAAGGACTTCTATAATTAGACATCAAATTTATGAAATATGTTTCCAAACAAAAGACACCATAAATACCAAAAGGGATCGTAAAACCAAAACCGTAGCAGACTTTTATCACAAATCTATTGTTTGAAAACGAAAAGAAAATACAAGGAACCTATATCCCAAATAAAATCAAACGAACTCGACAAGAAACACTAATTACAAATGGTTAGCGACCCAAAAGAAAACGTAAGGTCTTATCCAAAATAACGATCAACAGAGCAAACCTAAAAACATCGATACTAACACGTCGCCAACGGGTTACGAACACCAAGGGATATACAAAGAAGGGAGAAATGATCCACACTAATATGTTAGGAACAATTAGTGCTTAAAAGAAACCTTTGATACTCATACGAGTAATCAATGCAACGAAAGAACTAACAAAACGCGCCTATATCTGAAAGAGCAGATTCCGAACAACCAATATACATCGAAACGTCGAATAGGAAAAATCAGGTATCCTTACTAACAAAGTACGATGAAGGGATGCTAAGCTTAGACTTAGGAAATCCAAACAAACAACCGAGCAAACAAGCAACCTCTATAATAGCAATACTAGGTATCCACAAATACTAGATAGTAGGGAAACTTACTATCTATACAACTCAGCTTAACATATCCTCCAATTAGGGTAAGAGAATAATTCTCTACCCATACTACCATCCTTATCATGAATACACATATCAATAAAAAAACATTTACACTACCATCTTACAACCAAACACAAATAAATGCAATCATGGTCACAAGTCTACGTGTGTGATGCCTTTATAATTATGTTGGCCACCATAATTATAAGTGCCTCCTTTCACACGTGTACTTACTTCCAAGATTACCCATATCAATCATAATTCACATATAAGCACATATACCACATTGCACATCTTAAACCACTCCAACTTAACACATAAAAGATGCTCCATCAAATAACTACTTACTTATATCAAATTGAAATCGAAATGACATAAAGGAACGAAAGCCTCGCAACGACTTCCAAACTACGAAACATCCGAAAGAAATAATCAATAACAACATGACGAGGTAAAGGATGGGATAAACTTATGTTAGGCCTCGCTTGGGTTTGACTTTGCCTCCGCAAGAATCACCTGACTCTGCGGGTCCAGCCCTATTACGCACATCCGACACACGATCAACTATCCTATCTCCTTCGGTTCCACAAGAGGCTCCTTAAAACGCTTAAGTCCAGTTGGGAAAACGGTTCCCCAACGAGACTTCTTACGGGTGAGGGAAAACATAACTAAAATACTAAGAAAGTAATACATATCATATCGGATAGTGGTAGGCAAAATAACTAAAATGGCAACTTAGCAAAATATAAAATATATAAGCTATGCAAGAAAAAATAGAGGGGAATCATAGCAGTTATAACATTAAACACTTAAGCCCTAAATGCATCTACATGAAGGACCCCTAGGTTATAGTCTAGGCTTAACCACCTACTTCTCTATAACCAAATGCTTTGATACCAATCTGTCACACCTCGCCAAGGCGGAAACACGAGGCGTAACATCATGGATATCATCACAACACAATGGTGTCAACAATAGAGAAATCTAAATGAAGGAAATAACCAAATGGACACTATGTGTCATGACAATACCCAACCAAGATAAAGGAGTTTGCATTACCTGAGTATTTCGTACACAAACAAAAAAATAATCCAAATACTAACAATCTTCAACCAGAAAAGTATCAAGCAAAAAAAATGTCAAAATGAAAAGACTAGAAAAGACAACTTCCACAAGCCAGGCTAGGGATCTCTTGAGCCAATCGTCTTAACAATCCTTCTTATCATCACGATACTCACCTGAAAAATGATTGCTTAAAATGTCAACACAAAGGTTGGTATAATGTAATAGGTTTTATTGACATAATACAAGATTTAAAATCCAATTACTGTGATTAATAAAACAAAAACCATTGGCAGGATTTAGTTAGATAGCAATTATACCGGGCTAACATGCAATTTGCATAAACAACCATAATAGGACCCGAAGTTGTACCCTGATACCAAAGATATTCACCATAAAACGGGTAGGAACGCTAACTTCAAGAAACCTAACTCCCCCTTCCCACTACATCCCACCCAATCCTTTACCCCGATTCAACAACTTATAAAAACTGGGTTTGGAACGTTACCCCGATCCCAAATAGGTCACCTTACGCACCTAAACCGTCTTACCAGCTGGAACTTATACTTAGGCTCCTAGACCAACACAACATTGAGTATTATTAAAACTGTCCAATTAGATTTATAATAGGTAGAACCACTACACCTCTAATGGGAACTCACACAGCAATGGGATAGGCTGTGCCCCTTCCCGCTCTAACCAACCACACCAACAATAAAAGCAAATCACATATAATAACTGCATAACTGTTCAGGCCTCCCCCCCAAGTAAAACCACTTAATCAAGCAATTAAAATTTATCAAACCACAGCATCATTTCCAACCAATAAATCTTAATAAAAGAGGGGCTATGGAAACAAAATCATCCTGTATGATAAATCAATTCCAAATACCCTCGCATACAACAAACAACAAATAACACGTGTACATGACTAAGCCAAAAGCTTAAGCAATGTAACAATTCATATGATGGGTGTCTTAAGGTGTTTATTACCCTCATGGGTCACCCCGACACCATGCCCCATTTACCAATTCGTTTACACACTTTTTCAGTGTTCAACAATTTACCCGAAAACACAGAATTTTAGTGTCACTTTACTATTTTCATAAACACACTACTGACCTTTATAAATTTTACCAAAAATCACAGGTTCAATATCATGAGTTTATTATCTCCATGATTTTTCCACTAATTTATTTCCCCTCTTAAGTGCCCCAAATAAAATCAAATTTTTAACTACTCAGTTTCGGATCTGAACGAGCACTAAAAAGTTTGGGCCTAAAAACAATACTTAGACTCCAAATCAGAAGCTCTCCTTTGGGGGAATTTTTTATTAGACCACATAGAAACTACACTCCTATTAGGTTGTCTATCCTAATTCAAATTTTTAACGTGGGGGTTTTTTATCACCTCGTAATCATGACCTAAATCTGACTCGAATTTACTGCTTTGACAACTTTTCTTGTAACCAACGTTTGAATGACTTCCTGACCTTAAAAACTTTTGAGGCCGGATGTTCTGGAAACTAGACTCTCTGAATACATTTAGGCAACTATAGCATCATCAATTCATGCTTTTAACCTCTAGATATTCACGAAACAACACAGCCCTAAATTCTGCGCAAACCTAAATCAAGTTCTAACGCATTCTACCTAACCGAATACATCATCATGCTTATAATTCATCCCTAATCATTATTAACTAGTTTAATTATATTAATTTACATATTTTATAAAACCCTAATTATCCATCTTAATAAATGTTACATGATTTAAAGAAAACTAAACAAAAACTTAATTAAAACATACCTAAACCTTGATTCTTGAATCACTTAATCACCAACTCGTTCTTGATTAAAAAAAATCTTTTTTTTTCTTCTTTATTGGAGGGTTCGGTCGATCACAGGGGGAAAAGAAGGAGAGGAGAAACGTGACTTATGGTTAATTTATTTATTATTATTTATACTACCTAGAATCCTAATTGTAATCAGATTTGTTTTCTTTTTTTTCTTTTTCTTTCTTTAAACCGATCCAAATCAGTCATCCCTTTTTAATTAATCTAATTTTTTATATATTTTCCTATACAAATTCGTATTTACTATTCATGTATAATTTTTTTTATCTTTAATTAGTTAATTAATTACCTTCAATACCTTAAGTTTTTATAAAAACCTAAGCTAATTTGGTAAACAATTTTACTTATAAAACTCTTCTTAAAAAATAACTTTTCATTTCCAGATTCACTTTCTATATATGGATGTTACCACTTCCATATTTCAACCACATTATTCCTTCCATTCATACCACTTACTATAACGCTTAATAGCCTTAAAACCAAATATTGTCGTTAGCAATGCATGCACACGTCTTTCATTTTCTATTATCACCACACGGAATGAATGGAATACTTAACACCAAAACTCCAAAACACAATAAAATGAGATGCCAATACACCTCAAAATATATAAAGCACTATTAACTCAACTTAGCCCACATAAATTCATAAGCACAAACTTACAACATAAAAATGAACTCTTAGCCATTTCTAAAAACACTCAAAAAATGAGATGCCCATACACACTCAAAATCGTATATCATGCACATAATTAACTCACTTAGCCAATATAAATTCACATAGCACAACACTTACACACATAAAAATGAACTCTTAGCCATTTCTAAAGGTTTAAACTAACCTGCTCAAATCACGGTTGTCACACACACACATTCTCTCTCTCTCTCTCTCTCACACACACACACACACACACACACACACACACACACACACACACATATATATATACACACCTTAGTCAAACTAGAATTAAAACAGCATTTCAAAATTCAAAATTATCATTCACACCAAAACTTATGGAGGAAGCCGTACCATTTATACATCTATCTCTTCAATGCTAAATGATCAGTTTCTTCAACCCTGAAGCAATACCATGATCTAATCATAGTTTTTTCTATTATCATTGATGTTTACGCACTCATTCTTTTGTTTTGTGTTTATGTGCTAGGGTTATTAAGAGATTAATCAAACACACAACTACTGATGATACACGGAAGGCAATATGTTTATTGAAATTGTTAGGGTTGTTATCATCAAACTGAATATTTAATCCGTAATCAGGTTTGTTGGATTTTTAATTCATGTTTCAATTACTTTTTAATCATTTAAACAATGATTTATGGTGGTTGTCTTATGTTTGATTTCGTAGGTATCCACCATTCGTTGTTTGTCCGTTGCAAAAAAAACAACCATCATTATTATTTATATCAGCAAGTATCTGTTATTCTTTTGCCTGATTTTATATTTCTTCTTTAGTGTTAAATTCATCAATGGAAGTTCATCTACCTAGGCAATTCTTTTTTTTCATAATCATGTATGTTTAATTTTTAATTATTTTTAATACTTATATATCGATGGTTAGTGTACATATATATAATCAGGTATGTTTTACTGGATTATAGGAATGAAAATATGAAAATTCAACATACCTGATTAAAGGTATGATATTTTTAAACGGTGGGCATTTTTTTAATTCAGTAATTAAAATCAATGTACAGAGACTAGTGTCGAGGATGCAGCAAGCTGTCACTATACTCAAGGAGCTATTGATTTTCACCTTTTTGCTTTTGTTGCATATATGGTATTTTTTGAGCTAATGTCTTTTTCATATAGGTAACCATATGGTAATAGAATGAATTACATTTGTATCTTCTGCATTATTCTAGGATCACTTTTATAGCAAAAGTCAACAGGGATGAAGAAAAAAAGATGGGGACTTTGGTCAAAGAGGATTTTTGTTGTTCTAATAGGGATACCGCCACAAGAATAAGACATGGATGTTACGACAAGTTGGACGATGACGACTTTACACCTCCTATGCGTAATTGATCTTTACTCTATCACAAATCTATATTAATTTTAGTCATTTTATATATTTTCTTTTTGGCTATTAGGGTAAAAAAGTGTCTAATGGTGATGTCATAATTGGGAAAACGAGCCTAATAATTGACCATAGCATAAGCTTGAGACACAGTGAATGTAGAGTTATGGATCAGGTACATATCAAAGCAAAAGAATGAAATAATATATTTAAATTTTTATAGGGTTATTTGGTATTATTTATCATACATAAACTCCTTTAGTGAAAAATGTTTGTGATTTTTTTTTTTTTAATTGAAACTGTTATCCGTTACACCGGACTAGTGGGTGTTGTAGATGTTAAACTATAGACACAACCTTTAATGGAAAATGGTCCCTAATCAGTTTTCCTAGCTTTGTAAGATGATCGAAAATCCACGTTAAATTAATCCAAAACTATAACAACCACATAAATTTGTTTGTGGCTAAACCACCATTGAAGGTGTTTCCATCCGAACAAACCTTACAGATTTTTTTATTCAAACATCCCCTTAAAGCGGTTTTTGTCTAAACAACCCCTAAGGCTGTTTTTATGTCCAAGCAGTCTGTAAATGCAGTTTTCTTTAAAGCAGCCCATTAAGCATTTTTCATGTCCAAACACATGTATATATAGAACATATCGAGTCATATCATATCCAAACAAATGTCTATAAATGTTGTTCTTCTTTATTTTTCTTTCTTCATTGGTTATTACTATTTTGGTCCATGTATATATAGAACAAATCAAGTCATATGATGTGAAATATATGTTTTAGAACCTTTTTACAGTGTAATAAAAGCATGGCAACCATCACGATAGTATCCATGTAAGCACCATTTAATAATGATCACATTGGGTTAACTTTTTGTCTTCTTGATGGATATGTTTAGATTCAGGAAATGGACAGGTACGCTCCAATGATGAGAAACTTCATGCCCCTACTTTGCAAGGTATTTTCTAAACTTATTTATTATGTGAAATGATCTTGGCTACGGAGCCCATTCAAAGCTAATTATATTCTGATTTGTAGAATCCAGCGCCCTCAGCCATCAAAAGCACATAAAGAAATTATCAGCTATACATCATTTGGCATTAGAAGTAGCCTCTGTCGGTGACTTATAATCTAAGACTAGGTAATATCACCATATAAAATGTATGTTGCAGATTGAGTTTGCAGATTAGTTTCATGCATTTGTTTTTCCTTTTCTCTAGACCTAATCAGAAGAAAGTTATTAATAAAGCTGAGATTATAGACTCTGAAACTGAAGCGGCCCATCGCCTTGATGTATGCCATACAAATTCAGGTATCTATGTTTTTTTAGTTGTAGGTATGACTTGTACCTCAGCCAACATGTGTGAAGGTTTCAAAAGTTATAAACGGAACAGTGGTATAGTTGTAGTTACAATATATGCCAAAGTAGGGAGGAGTTAATGGGTTAGAACAAGCAAGTATGTACGGGTGAAACTGGTCGGGTTGAATCGTAACATTTTTGTCTAATTCCTTCTAACTTTCTGATCATCATGTTGTACCATGGTCACCATATGTTTAATCATGTTAGCACCTACCGTACTGATGATGACATTAGTGGTGTCAGGTTTGTTGATCTCTGACATAACTGTTAAGCTTTGATTCTTAACAACCACCTGAATCCTTATTTCATACTCCATATTCTAGTTCTGTTACTCAATTCCAAACACTATTCATACCCTTTTTTCCTTCTATGCCCATAATTTGTTTTTGATAAAAAGTTTTGTACTTTTATGATCACAGTTTATATAAATAATGTTGGTTTTTTTGGCAATGAAGCGTTGATTTGTTTGGTGTCTTATTAGATTACTTTTCATGGATTTATTGTAGTTTAGAAGAAATCTTTGTTGTTCTTTTTATTTGAGTTGTTATATGTGTTTGTGAAGTGTGATCAAGTTTGTTGGTGTAGATGGGTTGGTTTTCACGTTTTAATTGTTGCACGATAGGTGTCAAAATATTTGATGGGATATTGTTGCATCTAAGGAATTTTAAGGTTTGATTGCTATATTTTTTTTAAATTATGTATTTGTACATTGTGGAAATAAGGATGGTGCATGATAACGCTCAAATTATACATATTTTTATATGCGTTATTTGTGATTTTATGTATATAAATTGGTTAATAATAAGAACTTTCGGTACTTAATCAAGTATATTTGCTATTGTAGGTTCTATGTACATGTCGTGGAAGAAAACGGAAGAATACAAGAAGATTTGAAGCTTAAACGAAGAAATAACTCAAGTTGAATGCTTCCCGACACCTGTTTACTGTTTTGGTCATAACTCGGTCATACGAACTCCGTTTTAGTTGGTTCAAGAAGCCACGCAAAGAGAATTAAATTATCTACAATTTCATAAAAAGACCTGAAGCTATAAATGCCCAAAGATTGGCACACAATCAAAAAAGTGCGGCGCACTTCATTACGGTTGAGATAAATGCTCTTAAATGAGCTTGGCATTCATTGCAACCTATCATCTATCCCTTCTAGGTCCTTCTATGTAAGAAATTTGGCACCCTATGAGCCTATAAATACAACCCCAAATCTCTTATATCTCATACACATCCATCTACAATCCTCTCCTAAAGTAGAATAAGTTAGGAACTAGTTTTGGAGAATTTGGTTGAACTTGCTCCTAAGTTCTTCTCAAACCCAGGTTTTGATCCATCAAAGAAGCATAATTGAAGTGTTATTTCAAATCTATAAGCGATTGTGACAGAATTGTTTATAGTTTCTGGGTTTTACTTTGAATATAATAAAGTGTTCTTGGGAAATTCATGTGAAATCACCATATTTTGCTCTTGGAATTTGGTATAATCTTGTTTATCCTTTGAATATGATCTTTGCTGAATTCATGTGAATGTTTTTTATGTGTGTTGTTACTTGTTCAATTATGGAGTAAAGTAATTTCGGTTATGTTTGTTTAGGTGTTCTGAGATGTGATTTTAATATATTGTTATGGTATATGCTTTGATCGTATAAAATCGTAGATGCTCGATTTGCACCCCCCCCAATTGCCTATACTAAGATCATTGAGACTCATTTGATTTGTCATTGCAATAGAAATAGGTCGAAAGACTCTATTGTATTGACTGAATTTCACGTTGTTTGTCTATGGTAATTCGGTATTAACCTTGTGAGAATTGGTTAATAAAACTATGATCAACCTAAGTAAAATAATGTTTAATGCTTAATCTCATGTTTAACGAACTTGATTAAGAGAGTATGCTTTTTATATATTATCAACCCACAAAACCTTATCTTAATGCATTTGGTTTGTGGAGAATAAAGGCCAAAAGGAAATTCTTATCATATATGAATAGTTATTGCTTCGATTGGGATTACCCTTTATTCTTGCTTTATATTTTGTTTTGGCTGTGCATCTCTATCCATATATATGTTTTGTCTCATGTCTCTTGGCCTAAACAAACATGTTTTAATCACCTTGGGTATAATCTTATCATTTCTAGCGTTTGGTTAACTATTGTTTAAATCACTATATGAGTCTTAATGATCGTGACAATCATTTGTGCTTTCTTTCTAAACTACTTTTTGAATCTGAAAAAGTACTACTCCCTTGGGACGACCTGGACTTACCTAGACTTTACTACATTCAAAAGGGTATACTTTCCCGTATGTTTCCGTCTATTAACAGGTAATTATATTCTTATAAATTTAAAGCTTTTGAAACACATCAAAGTTTTTGGCGCCGCTGCCGGGGAGTTTTTTGGTCTTGTTTTTATTCAAATAGTGGTTTATACTTGTTTGACATCTCGTTGCTATGCATTTTTTGTGTTAAAACTGCTTAAACCTCATTCTGCTACTGAAAGTGCGCCGGTTTTTCTATTAAAACCGCCGTACTCCCCTGAAAAACCTGCAAGTACGCCGTACTTATTCCTAAGTACGTCGCACTTTTCTTCTGCTACAAAATATCTTCTTCGATTGTGTCATAAAAAAACCCATAAACCAATTGTAATGTTTAATTCAGGTACTGAGATCGTGAAACTCCTGTTTTGTGTGATTGTGTTGCTTAAATTATTGCGTTTGTATCATTTGCCTATTAAATAGAAAATGCATAAATATGTGTGATCTTATTTGATCTATTTTTGTTGCTTTATGGCTTGTTTGGAGAAAAGTGTGTTTATGTGTGTTCTTTTGTTGTTGTTTGAGTGTTTGCTTCGTTTTGTGAATCATAATAAGCTGTTAATATGAAACTTGCAAAAACTGCAAGTGCGACAGTATTCTACTTCTAAAACCGTCGTACTACTAAAAACACACAAAAAGATTTTATTTATGAGTTATTTTTCTTTTATTCAGTTACTTTGATTCCTGACATGTTTCTGTTTATATAATAAGTCATGTGTTTAGTTTATAATGAATCTATGAAAACCCATAAAAAATATACAAAAATTCAAATTTTTTTACAGTATGTACGCCGCACTTCATCTGATGTGTGTCGCACTTTGCACCTGCATATATAAAAATTCCAGTTTTGTACAAAAATAAACTTGATATATTTTTTTTATCTTATGTCCTGTGAATACTTGTATTGAGTTTTTAAGTGATCTTGCATTAGTTTGTTTGCTTGTTTGGGTGTGTTTGTTTGCGTGCTTATAAAAAAAATTAAAAACCATAAAATCTTTTTAAAGAGTTTCGTATTTCCTTTTCTTAATTTGTATGTTTGTGTTTGCCTGCTTATGTGTTTGCCAGTGTTTGTGTATGTGATTCTTAACTAATAAAATGAAAAAATTCCCTAACAAAAAAAGTGTTTTCTGTCATAATAAAACCGCCGCAACTCAATCTTGTGTGCGGGCGCACTTTTTAATTTTTGTTGCCGCGCTAGTTTGTTGAACTATTTTGAAAAAATTTTAAAAAAAAGAGGTTTTAAGTATGCCGCACTTTTCTTTCAAGGTGACGCCACTTTTGTTCTTTTTTGAAAAAAAATTAACAAATTAAAAATTCAAAAAAAATTAAAGAATATAAATAATAATAGTAATTTTGTAAACTATTGTTTTAAACCTTAAATAATAATTATGTGTTTGATATATGTGTTTGTCTTAAAACAAAAAAAATAAAATAATACAAAAAGATTTTATTTTCACCATTAATTTTTATTATATATGTGTTTTGAGTTTTGCATATTAGTACATTATGTTTTCCTTTCTATGTTATTTTTTATTTTGTAATGTTTTGTGTGTGCTTGTTTTAGTAAAATGTATATAAATAAAAAAAATTAATAAAAAATATATAAATTTATAAAAAGTTTTGAACTTTGTGGGTGTGTTTGCTGGAAACCCTCACGAGACTATAACTCATTCCTTCGGGACACCGAAGGGTTTAAAGGCTTGTTGCATACGCTAAATGCAATCGTGGTGCCTACAAAAGTGTGCTTTAGTATTTTACGGTTTTTGTAGTTTAGTTTATTTTGCAGATTAAATAAAACAGGTGGAGCTTGGATTGATGGTTGGCATCTTATCACTTTGGGATGTGGTATATTTGGATCCAGTATATTACATGTGGTTTAGAATTACACAAGATTGGCATTTAGTATAGCGCCGTATCTTTCGTAATTCAACCGAGCTTTATGAGCCCTAGGAAGTATCGTTTCTCTTATATTTTCTCATTTGCCTGTTTGTCTCCCACTTTTAAAGCTATTTTCCTAATTACGCATTATTGCTCAAATTAAGTGTGGGGCGGGGAAAATGATAATAGAAAAAATCAGACTCATTATTAATTGGAACTTTTGTTCGCCCTCGGTAATCTAAAAAATATATTCTTGTTTTTAAATTTTTTTGCCACTTAGGTTAATATATTAGAATAAAAACGTAGTAAATAAATAAAGTTTTAAAATCAGAGATGTGTCCCGATTGATAAGGCAGATCCGACTCGGGATTGATAACATTACTTGCGCATTTATAACCATTCCAGTAATATGTGAGAATTTTGAGCCTGTATATAGCATACGCTTGATTCCTTTGTTTATGAGTGTGTCGGGGTGAATATATTGATTCTAGAACTTGTGCGTTTGAATTCATTACGAATCACAGTGAGATTCACGTTCGCTTGATTAGGTATTTTTATTGTGATAAAGAGGCAACTTAGGATTTAACCCAAATGGCCATTCCATTTAACTATTATTCTTTTAGCTAATTACATGTGATTAGAAACCACTAAATACAACCCAATCTGTTAGCACGTATCTTTGGTGTAGATACCCCTAGTATAACCGTTGAGCCAATTCTATTCATTTACTTCATCCAGAAAAAAAAAATAAAACTACAAATAAACAAATAATCTTTAGCTAGCCTTACCTCTTTGTTCGGAAAGTCTAATGTTGGTTTACACGATGCTCGTATCTGTAATGTAATAAATAAAGTATAATGTTAATGCAGCGCTAAACACTATAATTCATTGTGTTGTGTTCCTAGATATATCAAACACACACCTCATCCTTAGAATTCCTATATCGCTGAGAGAAGAGTGTAGAGACTCAAAAAATCTCTAACTGAGCTTTACATAACTGACTTGTTACCAAGCCATCTACATGAACGGGGCTAGTCAAGTTGCTACCATTGTTGATATTTGAACTAGAGAGTTCTGCTCACTAGTGTACCGAGGCTACATACCCCCCACGCCACGTGTACCGTACGTAATCTAGCAGCTCTGCTCAGTTGTTGCGTGTGCCATTGGTAGGGGTAGCTCTAATAAGCTACTGCACCTTCTAAAATCTGTTTTCGAACATACACGGTGAGGTGGGAAGAAAGGCCTTGTATTGTCGTTCACGTGTGGGGTGTGGGTGTTGGTGTGGGGTGGGGGGGGGGGGGGGGGGGGGGGGGGGGGGGGGGGGGGGGGGGGAGGGGGGGGGGGGGGTGGGAGGGGGGGGGGGGGGGGGGGGGGGGGGGGGGGGGGGGGGGGGGGGGGGGGGGGGGGGGGGGGGGGGGGGGGGGGGGGGGCCACGAATAAGTCTGATAAGGGTACGGTTTCGTTACTTTTAAACCTTAAGATGAGTGCTGTATGGTTTGGTTGAAACCTAGTAAGAAAATTGATGGTAGGATCACTGTCACCCAGTTGGCGTCTGCTAAGGATTGTACGGCGAGTAATGTGGATGGTAGGAAGGTTTATGTAGGGAATGTGCCCTTGGGAAGGTTGGTACTCGCTGCTAAGTTTTAGTGAGAGGTTGTTGGAGTGTTTTGCCGCGTTTGGGGAGATTGAGGAGGGGCCGTTGGGGTTTGATAAGCAGTCTGGGAGGGCTAAAGGGTTTGCGTTTTTTGTTTATAAGAGTGAGGAGGGGGCCAGGAGGGCGGTGGTTGATTCGGTTAAGAGTATTGATGGGCATCAGGTTATGTGTAAGATGGCGGTGGATGGGAAGAAGGAAAGAGCGGGTGGTGGGATGATGTCGCCGCGTGGTTCAGTGCCGGGGATTGTGAATACAGGTAGATTCTTGACTTATGTTTAGTTAATAGTGGTCTATGTTTGATGGTTTGTTTTATATAGCGTTTGAGAGCATTAGTTGTTAGCTGTAATTATAAAGTGTAAATTGATGTTAAGCTAAACGCTTCTTTTATTAGCGTTTTCATATTGCCGAATTGGTTAGAGGGGTTATTTCCCATAGTAGAGATGATGTCTTTTACCCGGTTGATTCCATATGTGGTAGAATCCATTTGGCGGGTTAAACCCCGTGGGTTAGTGGCCTAAAGGTCGGTAACCAATTTTTACAAAAACAAAAATGGAATGTTTAAACAAAATCCAAAGCCAAAACGAAAGCTATTATTATTCTTAATGCTCCAAAAAGCTCATGGCAACAACAACCAGTGTGATGTGTTTACTGTATTGAATTTTCTTATCAGATTGACTGTATTACTATTAATGTTATGATTGGATTCGGTGGGAGACCATCTTTATAGTGTTATCCAGCGGGGCCTTCTTTGCTACTACTCATCAAAATCCGCCACTTCAGGAACTCGGTAGTGGTCAGGCCTAAGGTAAACCAGTGGCCACCTTCAGAACATGGTAGTTGGGCCAGGCTATGTAACCAGGGCCATTTCACACAGTAGTAGCTGCGGTATCTGCTGGTACTGGGATACAACAATGGTGGATATGCTAGTGCGGTGGCTGCTGCTGCGCCGGAGTATCCTGGGCAGAATAGTTACAGGCCTCTTATGACAGATTGCCGCCAATTCAGGGGGGATTTGCTGACAGTGGAAACTATGGTCCATCTTCAGGCTACCCAACACAACCTAACATGCCACCGGCTGGTCCAAGAGGTCCTCATGGTGGGATGTATCAGGGTGGGCATCCATATTATTGAGGCATTAAGAGTTTTTCTGCTGCATCTTCTATATCAATGTGTGCATCATACATCTAGAGGTATTACGCGTTTTTTTCACATGTTTGCATCAGATGTTTTTTGTGCTCACATCATGTACAAGTGGTTATGTGGATACGCATATATGATGTAATTGGGTCTCTTGAAGGATCGTAAATGATTTTATATGGCATCTTCATGTACGAGGGGCTTTCGACGAGAAGAGCAACTGAGTTGATGTCCCAAGAAGCTCCAAAGGTGACTCACTCATCATTGGTGAGTTATATTTTCTATAAAGTTAGTATTTTTATTTGGTTTGTAAGTGTGTGTGAGGTATTTAGTGAGGTATATTTTCTATAAAGTTAGTATTTTAATGAACAGTAAGTTAGTAGTGACTACTACGGTTGAATAGTGAGTGTGTGTGAGTTGAAGTGAGAAGAGAGAGAAAGCTGATGTGACGCTTAGGTAGATGATGAGTTTTTTGAGTATACACTCCATTTAACCTTACAAAATTTGCCAGTTTTAACATCCAATTTTTTTTATTTTTTTTGAGCAAGATTAACATCCAATTAACTCTACACAATATTCCAATTTTTGTCACGATACTTTGTTGGCTTTATACACTGTCAGACAATGACAATTTAACAATCACTCTATTGTCCACATGAGCATTATTGTCTTCGTTATGTGGTGCGATCCATGTGAAGTGGTTGCTAGATTAAGCATGTTTAAAATTGATATGATATTTTCTTTAAGAAAGAACCTTTTTCCAGAAAATTAATGCTAAATCTTTTGTTAGACAAGATAGTTAACTCGATGCTACTTTCGGTGTGCAATCAGTAGCGTGTTATTTAAATATTGGGTAAATTAAGCTACGCATAATAAATTAAGTGCCAAATTTTAAAATGCTTCAAAAATGAATGTATGATTTTTTTTTTGAACGGCGACTTTTATTAAAAAAAACTAGCAAGGAGCTAGAAATTACAAAGAAATAAGAGACGGGTTTTTATACCAATCGTCCCAGCTAAACAAAGTATTGCATCTATACCGACACCAGTAATAAGAACTACAAATAATCTCATCAAAAAACGTCTCCTTAGATTTGGGCTTGGCCTCGAACATCTTCTTATTACGAAAATTCCATAGAAGCCACCACATCACAAAATAAATACCTTGGAACATGCTTTTATTCTTCTTCGGCAGTTTTACATTATCGATCCAAGACCTCCATTCTCCGTAAGAGTTAATATCCATAAAAGGCACGTCCCACCACCGATTTATTAATTTAGAAATCTTCTTTGCCGTGTTACAAGCGAAGAACAAATGATCATTGGTTTCAATCCCGACATCACAATTCACACAAGATAGAGACTCAATATCTATACCACGTCTGGAAATGTTAAATCTAGTAGGTAAGGAGTTCGTCATTACCTTCCAAGCGAAGGTGTTCACTTTGTTGGGAACATATCGAATCCACCTAGTCTTTAGATCACCTTTCGGAAGTAATCGCGAATCTATCATGTTTCTTGACGAAGCCACGGTATAACCACCAGAATTGTTCAATGTCCAAGACCATGAATCAGGAGACTGAGTAAGCACCACAGGGTTAATCACTTTCGCTAACTCTTCAACTTAAAAAAAGTGATTTTCTCATTTGTCGCATGCGACTTATGCTAGTTATGTCACTTTAATTGAGGTACATGTGTGTAAGACGGAAGTATACATGTGTAAGAAATGTGTAAAGTGTAATTTTTTTTAAGATTTTAACTATCTCATTTTATTCACACCACAAATCGATCTCACATGTGCTAAGCAGGACTTGAATCCTCAATCATTTAGTTTTTTTTGTAAAGAGTTACCCTGATAAAATATATTAACCAAAATAGTTAAGTACAAATAAAATGTGGTTGAAATACCACATTAACCTCAAGCTAAAAGAGCTTGATAAACAACTAACACTTGGGTTATGACAGGCTATAAACACCAAACACAACCAATTAGTTGAGGAACATCTCACAACAAATGGTATCATTGGGACAAAAGCTCTTTGGTTGTAAGGTGTACTTTTTATGATGATGTACTATTTATGGGACTCATACTTTTTTTGTCTTTTTATGAAAAAAAAATTAATGAAAAAAAAGATGATATATTACATTTAAACTTATGCAACTTGTACTCACTAATTAATATTTTATGCGACTTGATAGTTGTAATAATGTTTTTGTGTACTCGTATTAGGACTTTAAACTTATGCGACTGATACCTTATAATAAAATTTTATGCGACTAATACTTTCAAATGTTGTTAAACAAAATTAAAAACACAACGGCCCAAACTAAAACACACGCGCAATTATTTTCATAACCTATAAAATATAATAAACTTTATTTATCAAATATATAACACATATCTACCGATTCATTCAGATAAAAAATACCTGCGAAAATTTTTTCGAATTGCGAACAAAACGAGCCCAATATTGCAACGCTTATATATATATATATATATATATATATATATATATAAATGTATAATTAAATATATATATATGATAGTATATAAATATGTATATATATATATATAAGATATTATATAATATATATATTATAAATATATATTTATAAAAAAATTAATATAAATTTAATAAATAACTAATAATAACCCCAATACGATTTAAAATAACCTTATACGATATTGTTATTAAAATTTTGAAAACCCAAATACTTATATATATATATACTAATATTTAAATAACTATAATATAAATATATTTACGTAATAGTATAAATATATATCTATATATATATATACGTATGTATATATTTATATATATATCTATATATACTATGTATTATATATAAATATATATATTATATAAATATACGTAAGTATAATATATATAATACTATGTGATATATATTGTTATATACATATATAATATATAATAATAATATAATATATAAATATATATATTATATATTATATATATATAATACATATCTATACATCTATATATATATAGTATATATATGTATATATAATGAGAAATATATATATAGTATAATATATATGATATAAGTATATCATAGTATATATATTATATATATATATACATACATAATATATATTGGTATATAATATATATATATATATAATGTATAATATATATATATATTTTAAATGTATATAATTAATATATACATATATACATATATACATATATACACATATATATATATATATACATATGTATACACATATATACATACATATGTATACACATATATACATATATATACATATATACATATATACACATATCAATAATATATATGTATATAATACAGTATATACGTATATATATATAATATATATATAATAATTATATACGTATGTATATATAATATATAATACGTATGTTATATAAATATACGTATGTATAAAACAGATATATATATATATAAAAATAAATTATATATATAATATATATATAAATATATATAATATATAAATATACGTCTTAATAAATAGTGAATATACATATATATAATATATATATATATATATATATAATAAAATATATATATATATTATATATATACTAGATATCATATACATATAGGAAAAAAAATATATACATATATATACATCTCTATATATAAGTATAAAATGTAATCTATACATCTCTATATATAATATGTATATATAAATATGTATATATATTATGTATTATATTATATATACAATATATATATGTATATGTATATGTATATATGTATATGTGTATGTATATGTGTATGTATATGTGTGTATATATATATATTTGTGTGTTTTTGAAATTTTTGATTAAGGATGGTCAGCTTTTGAAATCATGTTTGCATACTAAACTAAACTGATTTCTACCTATATAATAGACAAGTTATGAATTAGTTCATGCTGACTAGGCATGATGACTAAGCTGTTTTAATGTTGACTCAAAAGGCAAAATGGGAACACAAATCTGACTAGGCAAAGGCAGTGGAAACGTAAAGGGTATTCTGGACAATTAACAACTGCATAAACCCTTTGCTACAATATCGCGTACATCATTATTCAGTAACAACTTTCCCAAATATCTCTCACAATCGATTTACACATTCCTAATTTATCATCACCAAATCAAATTGAAGATTGCATATAAGCAGTTCTATCTTGATTGAT